>VMDO01008506.1:0-83490 GCA_007922755.1 Pedetes capensis
TTTTTGAGACAGGGTCTTGCTAAATTACACAGCCTGCCTTTGGTCTCGAGCTTGTGATCCTCCTGCCTCCATCTCCTGAGTCACAGGGATTACAGTTGTGCTCCACCATGCCCAGATTATCATTGCTTTTTAAACATGAATATCATCAACAACTTTTTTTGTCCCGAAAGTAATTTGTCCAGTGACATATATTATTCTTGTTTTTATTTTTTAGTATGTCTTGACTTTTTAAGTTGACACATAATTGTACATATTTATGGGGTACAGTGTGTTATTTCAATAGATATATACAATGTGTGCCTGCAGCCATAGCCCTGTGGCATCAGATCCCATCAGATCTCGGAAGCTAAGCAGGCTCGGGCCTAGTTAATACTTGGATAGGAGACCTCTTGGGAACACCAGGTGCTGGAGTCTTGGGAGAAGGACCCAGAAACCCACTCATAAAAATCAATCTGCCTTTGAAGACCCTATGAACAGTAAAGAGGCATTGACAATAGTTTTTTGCCTGTTGTACACAGGATTGCTATGAGTTGGATACCAACTCAATGGCACCTAACAACCTAACAATATAATGTGTAATAATCAGATGAGAGTATCTTTGTTTTATATAAACTTAATGTAAGTCCCACTCCTTGGGCAGTTGCCAACCTAAAGAGCATGTATCAATGTGGTAAAACACTTGATTCAAACATTTGAAATTAGCAGGTCAACTGTTCTTATATGACATCAAATACTTGGATTTGCTTTTTTCCAGCAACATTGCTATTTTTTAAAACTCAATTTACCAATTTAGCATGACAGATGAGCTCCCTGTGTGTGCAGTGTGTGTGTGTGGAGGGGGCATTTTACCAACTGGGTTAAAAACAGACAGGGTCTAATCCTTAACACTTAAACGCAGTTGTCTAAACAGAATAAACAACCTGTTTCAACATAGAATGTAGAAAAAGACAAAAATCTGTGATATGACAAAATGGGGTTTGTCAATGTTGGTTGTTAGCAAGTTTCAGCTGAAGACCGCATTACAATATTGGAAGATGTGGTATATATGAAATTGGAGTACTTAGAAGAAACAATGATAAAATAGCCTGTAGCCTCTCTCACTATGTTGTTCACTCTTGCCCTCATCACTTGCTCTAGATAATGGTTATTTTGTTGAGAGCTGATAACAAGCGTAATATATATTTATATATATTTAAAAACAATATATATGAAATGGGATTGGGGATGAGATCAGCTGGTGGAGTGCCACTCTCCACATTCTGAAGTCCTGGGTTCGATCTTCAGCACCACAGAAACGAGAGAAGAACCTGGCAACCCACTCCCGAAACAATCTGGAAACAATCAGCCATTGAAAATCCTATGCATAGGAGAGAAGCAATGAGGTAGTGCCAGGCATGGCACAGTGTTGGGGAGTGTTTTGTTCTGTTGTACATATGGTTGCTATGAGTTGACTAGATGGCATCTAACAACAACATCTATGAAATATATAATATATTAAACCTGTATCATCATATACTATGTGTTATGTATAACGCATATGCATATGAACATACTTTCCGCCTGAGAAATTTTGTTTCTTTGAAAATAGTGGTGAAGGTTATTGTCGCTCCTCTGGGGCTAGGCTGATTGCTGCTCTGTTGCCTTTGGAATCATTTCAGAAGCAATTTTCTCAGGCACAGAGTGTGTGAGGACAAGATGTGTATCTTCCACACATTGATGTGCTCCTTTACAGCTGGATCTGTCCCAGTTGGCTGCCCCAGAGCAAACAGAGACTATTAATATTTTAATGAATTACCTTTGGGGCACCAGGAAAAAGCACAATAACAGCACCAGCATCCCTTAGGGACTGCAAAACCTAGAGCATTTTTATCCCTTGTCAGCCCTGCTCCCTGAAATGTTTTCCTTGTTAAATCTCAGCACTGTCATCTTTGGCTATTCTGGCACTTCTGGGCCGAGAGTAGCAGCAATGTTCTGAGCCTTTTCTTTCGGTTTTGTAATTTTCCATTTTGCTGTTGGATAAAAATGATCTCTAGGCAACACATTTAAAATCATTTGGAAGAAGTGGGGGAGACATATTCAACCTGTGTTAAGCTAAAATCATTTATTTCCCCGTGAAATCAAGTCTGCATCCATAGCACCCTGGAATCCAATCCTTCCTGATCTCAGAAGTTAAACAGGGTCAGCCTGGCTAGTCCTTGGATGGGAGATGGCCTGGGAACACCAGGTGCTGCAGGCTAGGAAGAAGGACCTGGCAACCCACTCCTGAATCAATCTGCCATTGAAAACTCTGTGTATAGCAGAGTAGCACTGACAATACTTCCAGGTATAGCACAGCATCCAGGACTCTTCCGTTCTGTTGTACACAGGGTGGCTGTGTGCCAGACCAAACTTGATGGAACCTAAAAAAAAAAAAAAGAAAGTAAGTAAGTAAGTAAGTAAGAAAGAAAAAGAAAAAGAAAGAAAAGAAATGAAAGCCAATTTTCATATCCGCTGTTCAGTTTGACTGATTGATACTGTGATGAAAGATTCGTATTCCATTCAACATTGGTCAAGAATGTCTCTTCTCGAAGTACACACCGTGGTGCTACTGCATCTAGATCATACTTAGGCACTGTTTTAACTCTGGGTCCTGTTTGGTGTTACCTTTGCTGGATTCTCAGCACTGGAAACCCAACTCTGTGCTGAAGACATTTTGCAGTGTGATTGACCACTAGATGGCAGGAGTGCACCGCCTAAGATTGGAACTGCACTCAGGGAGCGAGCATCAGCTCTCCAGGCCCTGGCGAGAGGGTGCAGGGAGGAGCTGCACTGATTATTGATTGGTCCACTGACCCCTGTCTCCTCCTCCTTTCCTCCAACTCTAATTGCAATCCTGGCTTTGGTTCTCCTGTGGCTCCTCAAGCGCTCTGCCAGGATGAATGGCTTACTAAGGTCCAGCATGGAAGTTTTAGCTTCTCTTAGGAATACCATGCTATGTAGAACACAACTTCTAATAACTATCCCTGTTCTCTGCTGCACTTTTGCTTGTTTATTCATCTTCTCTTTCCTTAAGTGTGTGTTTATTCTCTATCACAAATTAGGCACCAGGGACACAACCATGCATAAGACATATTCATGCCCCGCAAAAAGCCTATAGTTTAGGCATCAGAGATGCAAATAGGCAATAAAGATAGGTGCTAGTCACCACAATAAGGGTAAACACAGGACATGTTAGCATTTCAGTTATGGGGACAGAGATGCCAGGAAGATGGAGGACAATTAGGAGTGAGCCAGGCAAGGATTCAGGAGAGGAAAATTCCATCCTAGTGTCTCAACTAGAAATAAGAAGAATCTAACCCAACCGATGTGGGAGAGAGTGCTGTCATTAAATTTCCTGGCTGAAATATAGACTGGGATGAAGACAGTGGATGAGCAGCTAAGGCAAGCAAGAAACAAATTCAGAAGGGTCCTGTATGCCATGCCAAGGCGTTTACTCTAGCCTGAATTTACTTTTTCAGTGGGGAGCCATGAAAGGTTGTATAAACCACAGGGTCTTAGTCACATCTGATCATTAGCCAGAGCATTCTGGTGGTAATTAGGGAATGGACTGGAGGGAGCAAGAGGGAAGAAGGTAAGTGAATTTCTCCTGATGGCCATGACTAAGCTATTGACATGAGGACAGAGAGGAGCAAGTGAGTGGTCAGAGCCCTTAAGAGGTTGGAAAGGATGTTTGGAGAGTTATCATATATGTGAGTTGAAGAGGAACAGGCTCAAGAATGTCTACTTTTCCTTTATGTGGGGTAACTGCAAATACTGAGTTGCCATTTAATGAGTGCATTGCTAGGCAGGAAGTTAGTGCTGATTCTTATGGATGTGCAATGTACTTTGTTAGAACCTAATGGGACTGGGGTTTAGCTTAGTTGGTAGAGTGTTGCTCTGTGCTCTTGGAGGCCCTGGGTTTGATCACCAGCACTGCCAAAAATGGGAGATTGACATAGCAGCCCTCTTCTGAAACAATCCTGAAACAATCAGCCATTGAAAACCTTATGAATAGCAGAGAAGCACTGATATAGTGCCAGGCATGGCACAGGTCAGGGAGTGTTTTGTTTTGCTGTATAAAGGGTCACCATGATTTGGACCCAACTCAATGGCATCTAACAGCAACAACAACAAGAAGTAGCATGAAAATATAATTATTTAATATTCATTCATCAATTCATCCACTCAACAACATTCACAGATTCTGTTTTACATATGGCAATATGTCAGGTTTATGTACATCGGGGTGAACAAACATGCTTGTTATTCGATCTCTGAGGAACTCAGAGAATACTTTTTTCTTCTTAATATATTCTTCCTTTGTCTTAATTGTTTCTATTACATATTTTGGGTTTTGGCTACATATTATACTGATTTTCAAAATTGTTTTTATATACATTACATTACTTCACCTAGACTAAAAGCTGCTTGGGGACAGGTCAGCAGTTATAAAATTGATGGCTTTGCAAAGAGTATTTTGAAAATATTTATTGAGGGAAATAAAACATAACTATAATTTTTAAACTTACTTTTAACACATAGTTTGGAACTCTCCTACCCTTAATATTATCAACAGAATTGAAAAAAACGAGAGACAGCAATTAAAAAAAAAAGAGGTAGGTTGAGTTTCATCTCAACATCTTTCCTTCTGGTGACATTCTCATTAACACTGCAAACCAACATATAAAACAAGCAAGCAGAACAGAAAAAGTTGACTCTCTAGGTTCTATAACGTATTGATTGACTATATTATTGGCAGAATCCCTGACACCTAGGAGATTTCACTGTAAAGACTTGTACAGGAATGGCCCACTATTAGCAGCTCCAGGCTTCAAGATGCTTCATTCATTCATCTGATTAGACATGCCTGTACATCCTTACTAAATAATTGCTGAGCTCCTATGTGTCAGCACCACACTAGGCATTGTTGATAACAGGGTTAGCAAAATAGGCACCATGGTTCTCATGATGCTTAAGCTCTACTGAGGACAACAGATAGCAGACAAGAAAACACAAATGCATTGTGTTCTTATAATGAGTATGAACCTGTGTTAACCCACCACACATTTGTTAAAGGAAGATGTGGTTATGCTTGTGAGACAGGGGGAAGCTAATGAGTGATGAGGACCCAAATGTGTGCCTGAGTAGTCATTACGGATCTAGAATTCTGCTACGTACATGGTCAAATGAGACAAGCATGTGCTGAGAAAAGACAGTTTCCTAGGTCCTTAGAAAGAGCTTCCGAGATGGCAAATATGCTGGGCTTCATCTCTGGCATTGACTCAAATTGTTCGTAAGTGGCTGCCTGGAGTGCCATGCTGAGCAGATTTAGAGGGAAAGGGGGGTTGTTTTTCAAATGAGCAATTGCTTAGGAAGATAGAGGAGTGACACATGGCACGTATTTGTTAATCTTTCACTACACTATGGCTTAATCGATAATATTGACATACCTGAAGGAAAGAGACCTGGAGAAGCTGAGATGTACTGCATAGAAGCACAGAGGTGGCAGAGGCAACTTACTTTCCTCTAATTTTATATTCAGGAAGGCTCTTTACATTTTTAAAAATGTGATTTCATTGCTTTTAAATTAAAAAAATAAATTGGGTATAATGTAATTGTACATAATTATGGAGTACAGTGGGATATTTTGATATCTGTACAGAATGTATAAGGATCAAATCAGGGTAATTAGCATAGCCGTCACCTCAGACATTTACTATTTCATTATATTGGGAGCAATCAGTCAGGAAAGCCTTTCAACTCAGCTGCCACGTTCACCAAGACCATGAAGAGTGACTGTTGCTAACAGGTTGGGGGTCACAAGAAACAATTAATGTGAAGTTCCTGGAACTATGGAGAATTTATTCTGAGGTCATGCTCTTCTAAGGTTTCTTGTTGGTCAGTATGGCCTGGTCACAGACACTGCCTCGAAGTGTCTCTTTTTTGACTTTGTTGAAATCTGCATGAAATTTTATAGTTAGGCAAATCAGTTAATTTGTAAAATATACTACCATTGCAGAAAACAGATACAGCATTATTCAGGAAATTCACAGCCTATATTTAGGCTAGTGCAAACTTTAAAAATAAGCAAATGTGACAATTAAAACCTATATGAATTCAACTTCAATGAGTTTGGCAAGAAAATGCTATCATATTCTCTCTCTGGCATCTTCCCCTGATCTACTTGCAGAAGTCTTTGCTTCTGAATATATACAAATGTAAATTTTAACTTTATCCACACATTCTGTTAGTGATGTGAGTTCTAATGTATTTTATTTCTCCCATAAAAAAATGAAGCAGATGCAAATTTGAGCAACATTGAAGGCAGATTTTTCTTTCTGCCTTTTCAAATACTTGTAACAAGTGCCATCCTTCAGGTTGAAATGCATAGAAAAAAATGCCTAATAACAATTACTGCTTGGCCTTGGCAGTTGGCATTGTATTTCTAGCAAATTAGTATCTCAGCATTGAGTCACAGAGACTATGTGCCACATAAAAGTGCATTTGAAATAACTTCCTCCAAGGGAAAGTACTTGAAAATATTGTAGAGTCAATAAAACACTGATGTTCTAATGGCTCAGCAATCTGAAAAGTTCACAGAGAAGTACACAGTGCTAAAAAGGAAAAAAATAGGAAGGAGGCAACAGGTGGGAGGAGAGGACAGAAAGAGAGGCAGAGAAGAAAACGAGCCAGAATCCACCAGAACTTCAGCTATGACAGAGTGGTTTATTAATCAGACTTCTCTAGGGGAACAGCATTGGTAGGATATATGTATATGTGTGTGTGTGTGTGTGTGTGTGTGTGTGTGTGTGTGTGTGCACGCACATATGTGTGTGCACAGAGGGATTTATTAGATTGACTTTACAAAATCAGAGGTTGAATAATCCAACAATGGCTGTCTATAGACCAGAAGCCTGGGGAAACCAGTAGCTCCTCTGTCCAAGAAACTGAAAGCCTCAGAACAAGAGGAACCAATGATGCACCCCTGGTAGGAAGACAAAGGCCTGGCAGTCCCCTGGAGAGTCACTGATATAAGTCCCTCAGGGACATTCAAGCCTGCAGCTGTAGCCCTGTGGCATCCGATCCTGTCAGATCTCGGAAGCTAAGCAGGGTCGGGCCTGGTTAGTACCTGGATGGGAGACCGCCTGGGAACACTAGAAGCTGTAGGCTTGGGAGAAGGACCTGGCAACCCCCTCCCAAAAATCAACCTGCCATTCAAAACCCTATGAACAGCAGAGAAGCACTGACAATAGTGTTTCCCCTGTTGTACAGAGGGTCGCTATGAGTCGGATACCAACTCGACGGCACCTAACAACAACAACAATAACAGGGACTTTCAAAGGCTGGAGAATCTGGAGCCTGATACCCACAACCACAGCAGCAACAAAACACACACCACGCAAGCAGGGTTGAGTGTGTGAATTTCCCCTTTCTTCTTTCATCCATCTGGGAACCCAGCCTACTGGGTGGTGCCACCCACATTCAGGACTGGTCTTCCTCAGTTTACTGACACCCCTGTCAATCTTCCTTGGAAACACCCTCTGACACACCCAGAAGTTGCTTTACTAAACTTCCAGGCATTTCTCAATCCATTCAAGGTGACAACCGTAATTTACCATTGCAAGTCTTGACAGGATTAAGCATTATGGAATATTAGAGGAAGAACTGGACACATCAAGCGTCAGACTAAGATCAAATCAAAGGGCTTATAGTTTTCAATATACAAGCAAAGCCACTTACATTAAGCATATTGTAACCCCTGCAATAATTTTAATGGCCATAAATTCCTCCCATCTAGCTACACAGGCAATGAGACTTTGTCACTTTTCTCATCAAATGGTAGAGTCAAAATCATTCTCACATGGAGTCTGGGCTTGGCCATGTAACATATTTTGGCAGATGGGACTGTAGTTCTTAGGACATTGGAGACACAGGAAAAGTGCTTGTGCAGTGGGGCTGGTGTGAAACGTGGCCTAGACTATTGGAGGAGAAAAGACAATTAGTTCCCAATGATAGCTGTAACAGGTTATCACATATTTAGTGACTTACCACAACACAATACTATTATCTTCAAATTTGGAAGGTCAGGAGTCTAAAATGGGTCGGGAAGGCTGCATTCCTTCTGGATGATCCTGAGGTGAGTCTGTCCCTTGGCTTTTTCCAACTTCTAAAGGTGGCTGATGGTCCTTGGCTGGTGGTTCCTTCTTTCCATCATGACATTTCCTCTGACTCAAACTCTTCTGCCTCCTTTTTATAAGGACCATTGATTACCCTGGGCCTGGATAACTACCCTTTCTCATGATACTTCTTCACAGTTCCATTTGTCACGTAAAACAAAATATTTGTATTCACAAGTTTTGAGGATTAGAGTATGGACAGCTTTGAGGGATCATTTTCTGCCTGCCATTGGGGTCAAGTATAAGAGAAACAAGGAGCCCACCCCAGAGTCAGCACCGATGTGCAGATATGTAAATGAGGTCCTCTTGTCTTTTCTACCCAGTCTGGAATGGAGCAAAGTCAATGAACCCATCTGAGTCCAGAGAAAAACCCACCTGGCCATCCTATAGCATCATATGAAATAATGCCATTGATTTTTGACTTCTTATATTTTTGGATTATGGCCTATGTAGCTCTCAAACTCTCAATAATTTGTTTTCACAATAATTTAAATCAACCTTTTGGAATCTTGGAAATTTTACATTTTTATTGGCAAGGGTGAAATTTTGAAGAGGGAGAATTGTGTTCTGAGTTCAATATATATTTCTTCTAGTCAAGGTACGAGAATTTACATCTTTTTTTTTTTTTTCCCTTTGTGGTACTTAGGGGAGGAGCCCAGGGCCTCACATATACTTTATAAGTGCTCTACCGCTGGGCTGCACTTCTAGCCCATTTTTAATTTTAATTTTTTATTTTTTGAGTCTGGGTCTGACTAAGTTATGCAGACTGCCTCTAGCCTCAAACTTGCAATCCTTCTGCCTCCACCTCCCTAGTTGCTGAGATTACAGGCATGCGCCACTCTGCCGGGTGACACACTTCTTATGTTATACTAGATCCATATATTTTCCGACCAACTTCTAAACATCACCTCCCTTTGGAAAAGTTAAAAATCCGAGATGGAAAGGACTTTTAATTCAACATTCTAATTGATTCTCTAGTAAATTGTTTCTCTCCATCTTTATGTCTCTTCTTTGGATATAATTTTAAGTACTAAGAGGTATTTGTGGTCCTTATCAGTGCCTTTGGAATTGTTCTAATTTCTCACTTTCTGAAATCACAGATGCATGAAAATATTCTTTTATTTATCCTGACCCTTGGAATCATAGAATGGTCTATACCACATCTCCTTGCTGCCTTTATGTCCATGACCTTTAAGGACTATTCTGTTCCAAGTGAATCATCATCTATCATCTGAAATTTGTTAAGTTCTAACCTCTGCACTGGGCTCTGTGGAATGCCATACAAATCAGATAAAAAAGATAGAGCCCCAGCTCTCTAAGAAGTTCAATAAAATTTAACCCAATATGCTCATTGGGGAACATTTTTTTAAAAAAATCTCTGTGGTCCTTCATTAACTCAAATGTTAAACATGTGATTTGCCGCTCAAGCTCCTGACTTTGAAGATTATCATTTTGCCTTCTAGTTCACCTCCTTCCTGGGACTTCATCTTGAATGTCAATCTCATTGTCTTAAAAACTGGGCAAACCTGAGGCTGATCATTCGTAATTACATTTGTCTATGGTGGGGTGGGTAAGTGATAAAGGAGGTTTCTATATTCTATTTTCTAAGATTTTTTTGATGGGTATGGATGAATGATCAATTCTCTGCCTTCATATTTCATCCCCCAGCTTACCTGAGATTTCTTCCTTTGTGGTCATGGGGCAGTTTTAAAACATGTCTACAAATCACTTGTCACTTTATTCATCAGAGGTAGGTTCCTTCTCTTTCCTTGTATCTAATTGGCCTTAGTAACTTGCTTGCAAAGAATAAAATATGGCAGAAGGCATGATGCATAACTTCTGAGACAAAGTCTGCAAAGCCAAACAGCTTCCTCTTGGTATTCACAGGACACCCTCTGGGGGAAGCACCTTGCTATAAAGGGCAGGTGTAGCCACTCTAGCTCAAAACCCCAGCTGAGCTTATAGCACAGTGATCTCCAGCACCAGCTGCCAACCCTGCAGGTGCACCCTTGTGCACATCCTTCCCAGTGGAGCCTTCACTTGCCTGCGGCCCTAACCTGTATTTCGCTGCAATGGAGAGTGATTTTTCTTGCCAACTACCCAGGTGAGCTAATTCTGAGTGCTTGACTTGCAATGTCATGAGCAAAATAGAATGGTTGGTGTCTTTTGTCCCTTCCTTGTGGAATAATGTATTAGTCAGCAATAATTAGAATTGTCTCAAAACAAGATAAGCATTAGTAGATGTCCAGCTGTATCCAACCAATTTCCCAAACAAACATGGCCATGTGACAAAACAAAACAAAACAAAACAATATTTAACCCTTGCTCCAGGTTTAGTGAACTGCCCTGGGAAGGAGGTAGCTTATCAAGAAAAGATGCTAAAACTGGGTGCTGAGAATTTAGGGATCTACCTGAAATATTTTCACTAGTGGCTGTGTGTGTTTGGTTCAGTCTTTCTCTCTTTAGGACCTAGTTTCCCCATCTGTAAAATAGAAAACCTGGAGTGAACAATATTCATGATTTCTTCTATACCTTAAAATTTTATAGTTCTAATGATTTTTGAGAACATTGAAATGGACAAATCAATAAAATAAATGGATATGTAATATCTCCCAGAAGAAAGCAGCCAATTTCCAAGTGTGATAGTTCGCCTATAAATCTCCAGGAAGTTCTGTCCAACGGTATTGAATATCTTGATTGCAGGTTTAAAAAGTGAAAAAGTTACCTTAAAGATTTTTATTGAACTGAAAACAGTGAGCTTTTAAAGGATGGCAGTGATTAGATAAAGCTTTCCTAATTTCACTGCCATTAACTGAAAAAGGTATTACCTATTATTTGAAATTATTTCAATGTGACATATATTTAGTTATCATAAGGAAACAATCATTCTTTTTCCTACTTATGAAATATTTGAGCCCTCTATTTTCCAGGTTATTTCTGTTTTCTTTTGGATGTGATTTTCTAGTTGAATGTGAATATTGTGAGTCATCCCCACTCTCTGGGGTTGTAGGAAGAAGGAGCCTTCTGGTTTTTGATGTTGGCTTATCTGTAATATTTAAGTGTCTATTACAACAAGTGTCTGCAGCCGTAGCCCTGTGGCATCTGACTCCGCCAGATCTCTCGGAAGCTAAGCAGGGTCGGGTCTGGTTAGTACTTGGATAGGAGACCGCCTGGGAACACCAGGTGGTGTAGGTTTGAGAGAAGGACCCAGCAACCCACTCCCAAAAATCAATCTGCCGTTGAAAACCCTATGAATAGCAGAGAAGCACTGACAATAGTGTTTCGCCTGTTGTACGCAGGGTCACTATAAGTTGGATACCGACGCGAGGGCACCGAACAACAACATTACAACAAGCAGGCATTATTTTTGTAGTAAAACAAAGATTTAAACATATAGTTCCAGACAAAGAGGTGAAATAAGAATTTTTTTCATGATTTCATTCTTATGACTGCATATCACTTCGCATTTCATAGTTTTATTTCTTTTAAACCTGACTTTACTCTTGTCTAACTTTATCTTACTGTCTGTGTGGACTAATCAAAGTTTGCTTTAAAATTACTGTTTGATTTAAAATGTTGAGTTCTGTGAGAAGGAAAACACTATATTGAGATGTCCACAAAAGGCTAAAGGAACATAGAGGAGGACATCATTAATTCTGGTAAGTTTTCTGAGAAGAGGTGACATTTGAAATGGGCTGGTGGAAGGAAGAGCTATGATTTTAATCCCATTTTCCATCACTCAAACTTGAGCTACCAACTCTGTAATGACCTGCTTCTCCACCTCCTCACTCCTAGATCTATGCGCAGGCCTTTCTGCAGATCAGACCTACTATCTTTCCTGGGCCTTTATGACTGTGGCAAGTGGGATAATATAAATGCTAATATTTTAACACTGTAACTAAAACTAATATTCAACACTAATTTGTCACTCAGTAGGTAACAGGTCTTTCATTAATAGGGAGATCATATGATTTATATTCAAAACAGGGTTATCCTTTTAAAATCTGTGTAGAGATATACCAGTAACTGATGTACAATAAACTATACCTGTTTAAAATAGCAACTTGATAAATTCTGACATTTTTATTTACCCATATGGATCCAAGGCCACAATCAAGATAGTGGATATTTCAATCACTCATGAAAGTTTCCTCATGCCTCTTCCTAATCCCTGTCTACTATCTACCCTTGTCCTCAGAGGATCACTGGTCTGCTTTCTGTCACTGCAGGTTAGATTGGATTTTCTAGAAATTTATATGGATGGAATTGTACAGTGTTTAATCTTTCTTGTCAGGCTTTATTCACTCTGTGGTGTTGTGTGCACCAGCAGTTCCTTTCTTTATGTAGCCAGATATCCATCCATTGCAGGGATATACCACAGTTCATTCATTCATTGCTTAAGATGGGCATTTGAATTTTTTTCAGGTTTTGAATACAATCAACAAACCTTCTATGAGGAATCATGTAAAGAAGACCTGGATTTTGATAGGTAGGAAAGGATAGAGTCTTTTTTAGCTTTATGAATCTGTTTCAATCTCATTCTGGGTCTTAGCAAAGGCTGTTGTTCATGCCTGGAACCCCCTTCTTTGGATGCCTCATCCATGCTTCCAATCCCACCATTACCCAACAGTCTGCACCGTGCTCTTTGTGTCTCAGTATATGTCTCACTTCTGTACAGAATCACTTCCCTTATGACCATCAGTGAGTTGGATACTCCCACTCATGCCCTAGCACAGACCCTGTACCTGTATTGCCATTATTTCTTTACATGTCTGCATCTCTCAGGAGCTCTTTAAAAGCAGGATTATCTCTTATTTATCATGGTGGTTGTTGTAGGTGCCATCCAATAGGGTCCGACTCATAGAATTTATATTGTCTGGCTAAATATATGTTAAATGATCTAATAAATAAAATGTAAAGAGTAAGATCAATGATAAGAATGAAAGGGTATTGAAAGTGCTCTGTAATTAGATCATAGTGATGGTTGCACAAGTCTGAAGATATTAAAAATCATCGGATTGAGCAAGTTAAATGAGTGAATTTTATATTTGAACCATATTTCAATAATGCTATTTATAAAGAGAGAATTGGGAAATAGCAAGTCATTCTGACGGAAGAATATATTATATTAGGCTAGAAAGAGTTTTATCCTTTCAGCATCAACTCTAAATGTGCTGGAAGATTGAATGATCAAAACTCAACTTACCATCCAGTCTTTATCTCAATATTGCCTTATATGATTCATTTACTTACTTATTTATTCATTTTTGCTACCAGTCTTTGAAGCATGTTAAGATTAGATTTCTAACTGCTTTTTGTAGGTTTCCTGCTGTGCACAACAATCTAATTTAGAATGGATAGCATAATAAACTAGGAACAAAGAAGAGTTCATTCTACACGTAGAACTGTCACTCTCCAGGAGACTTGATACAAATCAGAACCTCTAGTGCCTGCATTGTAAAGTATAAGTAAGGATTTACCAGGATAATAATATCGAGGAGGGCACTTTAGGCAGATTATACCTGAGTTATAGGATTTATACTCTGCAAAAAGATAGAGTAGAAAGACATTAAACATCAAGATCATCATTGGAGAAGGGAATGTCCTATGGTGTGAAACTATACCATGAAGGTGGATAGGGAAGGAATATGATGCTGGAGAGGGAAGTCAGTGTAAAACTGCTTTGTCTTGGAAAGCTTTGGATTTCATCCTGTGGTCAAAGGAGAGCCCATGCTTTTTAAACTGGATTTTTAAGAAGGAATGAATGATGACAGGGTTATTTTGAGGATGAATACAGTAAGATCTATGAAAGGATTTTGAACCCCTGGGAAGAGAATAAAATACACATCAAAGTCTCTTTTACTTATCTAACTTGACCATAGCCTTAATTAGCTTCCCATTTGAAGTCAAACTTTCTTATGCCCATACCAATTCCCTCTCCTGCCTTCCCAAAAAGTCTGCAGTTCCAAGCACAGCTTTGAATGCATCCTCTTACGTTCTCCCGGGAGGCCTTATTTTGTGTGTTTAGGGTCAAGGTGAGATGTATACTCTTGGCTCCTTTCTTTTTGGGAGTTACTTTTTTTTATCACCAAAGAAATTTTACTTTGAATTGAGTGTTATCCCAGGCAATCTGCTTTGAGGGGAACTATGTCTTAACCACATAAATTTTTATTTAAGTCAGCTTGACTTCCATTGATAACTATGTCTTGATTTCAACATTTTGTTAGATATATATTTGATACCCGTTAGCAGGTTTTTGTGTATGTCACAGTGTATGAGTATGTATTTTGTGTGTGTGTGTGTTGTGTGTGTGAGTGGGCAGGTAGGTGCGGAACTGTATTCATTTATTTTGCTGTATAACAAATTGCAACAAACTTAATGGCTTAAAACAACACTCTTTTATTAGCTCAGAGTCCTGTAGGTCAGAGCAGGCTCTGTTTAGGTTCTGCTTAGGATCTCATGAGATTGAAATCAAAATGTCAAATAGGTCAGATTCTTATCTGAGGGTGCTGGAGGAAAATTCACCTATAAACTCACTGTTGGCAGAATTCAGAACAAGCATGTTCTCTTACCTAGCTGCAGTGTGATTGTCAAACCGGAAATACTGTTATATCACTCACTGTAATGTTCAACTTATATCATTTCTGTAAATACATTTATTTACTTTTCTTCCCCAGTCCAGTATCCTACCCAGAATCATTCACTGCTTTTTGTTTGTTTGTTTTTATTTTTGTTTTTTTGTTTTTTGATTTTTTGGTCATGTCTCTATTGTTGTTATTAGGTGCTTTGCAGTCGGTCTGACCTATCATTACTGTATATACAACAGATGAAAACTACCTGATATTGTGCCATGACTGACACTATATCAGTGTTTCTCTTTTATTCATAGGATTTTCAATGGCTGATTGTTCATTGGGAGTAGGATGCCAGATCCTTTTCCCAAGCCTACAGTACCCAGAATTCCCAGGTGGTCTCCCATCCAAGTACTAACCAGGCCTCACCCTGCTTAGCTTTTGAGATCTGATGAGATTGGATGCCAGGGGGCTGTGGCTGCAGGTCCTGTCTGTTTAGTTTCCTTTAATATGTTATAGTTCATCACTCTTTCCTTTTTTTTGACAATTAATAGATATTTAATTTTAAAATGTCATTTTAAAAAGAGAATAGACTAGTTCTCTTTAGAATATTTCCTAATTTTTATTTGATGTCATTTCTTGATTAAATTCAATTGAAGTATTTTTGCAAGAAATGCGAGAGATGCAACATTTTGTCCTCACTGCATCACGAAGGAGGCACATGGCATTGGTTTGTCCTAATAGTGGTGATAGTGGCTTTGACTACCTGGTTACTGTGGTGTCTTCCAGGTTTCTCCACTACAGAATATCTATGTTCCCTTTTGCGATTACTTTGTGGGGAAATACTTTGGTCTCTGTGAGTATATGTGCCCTGTCAAGCTAATTTTAGCATCCAATGATAAATTTTGATACCTCATCATGTTCTCTATATTATGGCATCTTATAACAAAACACTGGTGCATTTATTATTTCTATCAATATGGATTCATAGAGATTCTTATTTTACTCAATGCAATTATTTATGTCATCGTGTACATTGAGGTTCCATTTGACCCAGATTTCACCCAGGAGAGTACTTTTAACTCACTCCAATGTCCTGCTGGATACTTCCTTTATTTTGTGCTTATGTTGATGCAGGAATATGTTCTACACTTATCTTGTATTTGAGCCCTGAAATCAACCTTTTCTCCCGGGTGACCTGTTGCTTTTTACAGCAGAATGCAATTTAGGAACCAGTCACTTTGTGAGTTAGTTGCTTCTGGTGTCATATTTGTGGCCTCTCAGCAAAGAGTGCAAAATATCATGTGCACACATGTTGTTGTTGTTGTTAGGTGCTGTTAAGTAGCAACCCAAGGTAAAACAAGTGAAACACTCTTGTCATGCTTCTCTGCTATTCACAGGATTTTCCATGGCTGATTGTTTTTTGGGAGTGGATTGGCAGGTCCTTCACCCAAGCCTAAGCACCTGGTGTTCCCAGGTGGTCTTCCATCCATGCACTAACTGGGTTCAACCCTATTTAGCTTCTGAGATCTGACAGGATCAGACGCCACAGTGGTATGGCTGCAGGCATGTATGTACATAGGCATACATTTATATAGTTCTTTGTTTCAATAAATATTGAACATTAGGTTGGCTGGTTAGATATTTTAATTGTGACAAAATAGGTAAATATTTTCATTTTATAAATAGGAGAAATATACAAAAGAATTGAAACCACAATTTTTAAAATTTGTGGAGCATTATTCAATCAATATTAAATAGTATTTTTAATGCTATTTTATAAAAACAGCTATAGATTTACCAAAAAATTGGGAAGATAGTGAAGAGATGTTGTTGTTAGGTGCCACTGAGTTAAGTCTGACTCATAGCAACCCTCATAAGGGTTTTTAATGGCTGATTGTTTTTCAGGATTGTTTCAGGAGTGGATTGCCATGTCCTTCTCTTGTTTTTGCAGTGCTAGGAATTGAACCTGTGTCCTCAGAGAGTGCAGAACAGCACTCTACCAACTGAGCTAAACCCTAGCCCCATTTTAAAAAACAGCTATAGATTTACCCAAAATTTGGGAGTATAGAAGAACGTGGAAATCCACTCTCAAAGCAATTTCTAAACAATCACCATTGAAAACTCTATGAGGGTCACTCTGAGTTGAAGCTGACTCAAGGGTACCTAATAACAACAACAATAACAAAGATTTTGTCTGCAGCCGTAGCACCCTGGCATCTGATCCTGCCTGATCTCAGAAGCTAAGCATGATTGGCCCGGTTCATCCTTGGATGGGAGACCACTTGGGAATACCAAATGCTGCAGTCTAGGGAGAAGGACCTGGCAACCCACTCCTGAAACAATCCATCATTGAAAACTTTATGAATAGCAGAGAAGCACTGATAACAGTGCTGGGCATGGCAAAGTGTTGGGTAATATTCTGTCTATTGTACATAAGCCTGCTGTGAGTTGGACCTGACTTGACAGCACTTAACAATAACAACAGTGTAGAGATTTCCCACATATTCCACACCCAGTTCTTCTTATTAATACTTTACATTATTAGGATACATATTGCAATTAAAAGACCAATATAAATATATTATTGTTAATTACAGTTCATAGTTTATTTGGATTTCATTAGTTTTGCTTATCATTCTTTTCTGTTTTAGGGTCTCATTCAGAATACCACATTCAGTTGTCATATTTTCTTAGGCACCTCTTTGACTGGAACAGTTTCTCAGACTTTCCTTATTTTTATGATCTTAACATTTGTGAATAGAAGTGACTGGAGATTTTGTAGGATATATGTCTATTGGCATTTGTTCAATATTTCTCTTATGATTAACCTGAGATTATATGTGATTTTTTTGCAAGAACACAGCAAAGGTAAGGTGCTATCTTGATCACATTGCATCAAGTTTACATAGTACCAACATGATTTATCACTATTGAAGTTGACCTTGATCACCTTGCAGATATTAGGTTCTTCCATTGTAAAGTTACTCCCACTTCCCTTTCCATTCTGTACTCTTTGGAAGGAGATCACTACTAAAAGCCTACACGGTGCTTCTTCTTCTTAAGGGTGGAGTATTTGCATAAATTATTTGGAATTCTTCCACATGGAAGACTAGTTTCATTTCCCTGGTTTATTTACTTATATTCACATCAGTATAGCCTCATGGATATTTATTTAAAACTTTGGGCTGCAATTCAATAGTACTTTCTTTATGTTTTTGCTCAAATTGTTCTAGCTTTGGCCACTGGCGTTCTTTCTGTTGGCTTCTCCATTCCTTGGACATCTCTATACAAGTTTGGTTTTGATTGACTGGTTACTTGATATTTGAGCATTTTCTCATTTTCTGATACTATAAAATGCTTCAAGCTCATGTTAATATATTTCCTGTTCTAGTAGTTGTGATTTTATAATGATATTTGTTAGTAATTCTAAAACTGTATATTCTGTGTAGGTTCACATGATATATTCTGGAGAATGGAAGTCATGTTTCTCACTCTTGGAGAAGAGAATTATTAATATGGAAAAGAGGAAGAACAGAAGTATGCTGTGAGTTTGGATTGAAATTTAATGTTGCAATACAAACTCACAGTTATAAAATTTAAGGGTATCTCTGGCAATATCTCAGTCTTGTCTAATATGAAAAATGGTTACTCTAGAAATCTACTGGTTATTTTTATCCTGGCACATCTTTTCTCCTTTTATTTTCAGATCCTTCTTTTTGTCTTCATATTTAAAATGCATTTCTTGTAAATGGCAATAGTTGGTTCTTGCCTTTTTATTGGAAAATCGCTGCCTTTTAATAGAAATAATTAGTATATTGACTTGTTATGTAGTTGTTGGTATCCTAATATAGACTTTATCCACTCCACTATTGCCATTTTCTCTCACTTCTCTCTTCTTAGAGTTTCCAGACACTATAGATACTTCCTTATCTTAGCACGATGACCCCCCCCCCCCACATCCACATACACTCTGCTTGAGCTTCTTCCTGTTCTGTAGCAGAAAGGAAGTATGAGAGATCATGGTCTGACCATGGTTCCTATCTTGTTTTTCCTTTCCTGTACAGATTGCAGTACTGTGCTATGTGTTTTTCAATGGGTAAAGCAAGTTTCCTCATATATTTTATCTATTTTTGTTGCCTATTTTATTTTATTAAATTTATTGTGATTTTTCATAGGAGAGCAAATCTAGTACCATTACTTTATCATATCTAAAAGCCACACCAAACAATTTACCTTTTAAATAAAACACAACAATAAGAATACCATTGCTCATAATGTTGAGTCAGACATTCTGACTATTTTAGTATATGATTGTTTTTATAGACAAATCTCCATTCTGAATTACCTGAATATCCTTAAAAAATCTTTAGTGCTACTGGCTAGCCAAGTTTCTGGTCAAAGACACAAAGCTAGAAAGTTGTATGGTATAAGTTTCAAGATGTGAGTATATAAAAATACAACACTTATGTGAGTAAGGTATTGTGTTCTTTATAAATATGTTCTCACTTCCTGTCAGTACTTCCTTGGTTATAATGGATAGAAACATAACTCAAAATGAATTTGGTGCAAAGGAAAATGTATTACCTTGTATAGCCTATATTTCAAGGTATCTAGCTTTATTTACAATTAGGAATGTGTCTCTCTCCAGTTCTCAGCTCTCCTTTCCTCCATGCTGGCTTGTTGGGCTGACAAATTGACATTAGCAGCTCCTGGGGCCTGCATTCTGCTAGTTTGGTGAGCTTGGGGGAAAAGAGAGTTCTTCAGTTAGTCAACAAATAATTATTGTAAGCCTGAAATGTAGGGACTATAGGATATGTACAATGGTGAACTAGATAATGAATGTACTTACCTTCAGAAAGATTACTTTCTAGTTATATGAGACAGAAAATAAAGAAGTGAACAAACACTTTAGGACCATGTCATTAATAAGTAAAAGATAAAATAGGATAATGCTATAGAGAGTAATGTGATGGCTATATTTTTTGTCACCCAAGAAATCCTATCTCTATGGGAGATATTTATCTGACAACATACATTATTATGAGAAAAAGGCAGCCAGAGAATGAACTAAGGAAGAGTATTGCAAAAAGAAAGAATAGCAAGTATGTGGTCTCTGGGATGGGAACCAGCATATCCTGTTTTAAGTACTGAGAAAAGTGAGTGTGAAGAAATAGTAGATGATGAGATAAACAACATTGGTAGGAATTAGATTATAATGGTTTTATGGCCATGGTATGGAGTTTAGATTTAATCCTGATTATGATGGAAGTTGGGGGCTGGGGTTTAGCTCAGTTGGTAGAGTGCTGTGCTGCATTCTCTGAGGATCCGGGTTCGATCCCAACATGGTAAAAATGGAAGAAGGACTTAGCAATCCACTCCCAAAGCAATCATTAACATGATGGAAATTATTGGAAGAAAGCCAAAAGATAGGATTTGACCTTTGCATTCTGGAAGCTTTTCTAAAGGATTCACCAACAATGCACCGGGACTGAGACACAGCCTGGCTTAAGTGATGTGCCCATCCCTAAGTAAATTACTATGATCAGCTGCTGCAGTGATTTGACTGGCCCACCTCAGCCTTTCCCTGCAGTCAACTGTATTTGAACTGAATGAACTAAAAATACAGACGGGGGAACATTCTCACATGAAGGGGTCATTTTCAACAGAAGGTTCAATGAACATTGGGCAGAGTTAAACAACAAAAAAATGTGTCTGCTCCATTATTTGCTGGGAGCAGAGTGGTTGTCCTTACTGCAAAAGTCCTGGACCTTCGATGTTCTGGAAACCACTGTTTTCACAGCCATCTGAGTTTTCTCAGCAACTTGAGGGTAGTATCTGTACAGCAGACAAAAATCTGAACCCTGTATTTCATTTGGGTTCCAAAACAATATGTAAATATGAAGTCTCTTATTAAGTCAGATGAAGATACATTTACTGTTATTTTAGTTTTGTAAACCATGGTCAAAGATCACAGATGAGATCATATTTGGAAAAAGAATATATTTGGTTGTTGTTGTTAGGTGCCATAGAGTCTGGTCCAAACTCATAGCGACCTTCATGGGGTTTTCATGGCTGATTGTTTCAGGATTGCCTCAGGAGTGGATTGTCACATCCCTCTCCCATTTTTTAAGATGCTGGGAATTGAACTCATGGGACCTCAGAGACTGCAGAGCGGCACTCTACCGAGTTAAATCCTAGCTCCAATATATTTGGTTGATCTGAAGTCCTTAACATTTCTACAGCACAAGTAGTCTTTATGGTAAATTTAAGTGTGGCTCAATCTTTAGGGATGCAGATTGGAGTCACTTGGAGGAACTCAAGTAGAGTAAATCATTAGTATTCCTTGTTATACACCTGAGACTTCCTAGGGAAATACATTGTGTGACAGTGGAATCGCCAGTAGAGACATGTGGGCTCTCTTTAAGTAGCAACAGTTCCTGTAGGTCAGAGGAAAAATTGCTCAGGCTGCACGTACCAGGGAAATGAAAGGAGATTCCAAAAATTACAGATCACAGAATCTCATCTCATCATTTCAGTTCTAGAGAAAATGATTGAGGGTTTAATTAAGTTTGGATACTTGAATAAGTATAACCTGAGGAGTTTCACTTATGGAATTTCCATATAGCATTGAAGTTGTATAATAGAAACTGTCTTAAGGAAAAATTTGGCTTGCTAGCTGGGAACTTTCAGAAAATCAATCATAAAAAAAAGGACTGCCTAGTTTCTTTTATGCTGTCTCTGCTGCTGTAACTAAGGTCAATAAATGCAGATAATTCAGGACACTTTTCTTTCCCTTAATAAACAAAATGATGCTTGAGATGACAGTGAGTATCGTGTTCTAGCTGGGAAAGCTTCCTATTATTAGCTTGGCTCATTGGATGATCAAAACCGGTAGTTATCATTTTTATCCATGAATATTAATTGAGCACTGATCTGCAAAAAAGACTGCTATGTGTGGAGGCATGATGAAGTCTGCTCCCTATCTTTCAGAAATCTAGTTAGAAAATCATGACACGTGCAACCATTCAGGGAGCACAGAATAGCATGCATGTTGGTGATCATGTAGTTGTCACTGAGGATAGGATGTTATTTGGGCTTGAAGAAATAAGTGGCCATATAATCCAAGTACAGAGGAAAGGTAGGTGAATGGCTCTGTGCCTTTTGTGCTTTTTCTTCAATTTCTACATGCTCTTCCTGGGTTACATATTTTATTGTAGCAACAATTTCAAATACTCATTACATGTGCTATTGGTGCCCTACTTTGTATTTCTAGCAAAGGCCTCTGTGTAGAACAGATTCACATTCTGCTTCATACTGTATTTCAACTACAAGAATCTTTTCTTTCTCTCTTAGTTTCTTTCTTTCTTTCTTTCTTTCTTTCTTTCTTTCTTTCTTTCTTTCTTTCTTTTGTGTGTGTGTGTGTGTGTGTGTGTGTGTGTGTGGTACTGGGGGTTGAACCCAGGGCCTCCCGCTTGCATACTTTGTGAGGGCTATACCACTGAGCTACACCTCCAGCCTTCTTTTTTTTTCCTTGAGACAAGGTTTTGCTAAATTATGCAGACTGTCTCTGGTCTCAAACTTTCAGTCCTCCTGCCTCTGCATCCTGAGTTGCTGGGATTACAAGAGTGTGCCACCATGCCCAGCTGGACTACAAGAATCTTAACTTCAATGTGTACAAAACTCAAGGCAGTTTTCCTCTAAACTGTATTCCTTCCCATTTTGGTTAATGACTTCATCAATCACCACTGATTTAAGCCATAATTCTCAGAATCATTCTTGTTTTTTTATTCTCCCTATACTTCCTTTCCTCATCAATACCCTCCAAATCCTGACCATTTGATTTTTTTCTTTTTTACATGCTTTTTCTCCTCCTCCTCCTCCTTCTTCTTTTTTTTTTTTTTTCTTTTGACTGGATTTCTCTATGTAACCCAGGTTGGCCTTGAACTTGCAATCCTCCTACCTCAGCTTCCTGATTGCTGGGATGACAGGTGTCTGGCTACAATTTGACTTCTATTTGTACTCCATCTTCCCTTTGCATTTGGTATTTACCTGTAGTAGATCACTAATCCTATGATGTTATGTGTTAAGTAATTACACATGTGTATGTGAGCTCTGGATAGAATCTATCCATACTTAACTAGAGGATTGAACCCAGGGTTTCACACATGCTAGGCAAGTGCTGTACCACTCAACTGAACTGTAGCTCATTTTTTTTTCTGAGTCAAGGTCTCACTGAATTGAATTGGCTGCCTCTGACCTCGAACTTGTGATCCTCCTGCCTCAGCCTCCTGAGTTGTTGGGATACAGGTATATACCACCATGCCCTACTAGAACCTATGGTTTCTTCTTAGATTCTACTCTCAGTGCTTAATGCCACATCTAGAACATGAAAAGTATATAAAAATCTTTGTTGCAAAAATCATGTGTTTGCATCCATGACTTATTCTATCAGTTATTTAATAATTTACCCAACACACATTTATGGAGGATTTGCTACATGATAGGAACTGTGCTTAGTTGATATTGAGGATACAAAGATGAATGCAACACTCTCCTTGCTCTCTGGTAGCTCACAGAAGACTTGAAAGAACAAGTAATATTGAAAAATTAAAGTCAAGTCATACCCAATAATTATAACATGTATTATTTTTAGTTTCAGAATATGTATATATGTGGGTGTCATCATCCTTAACAGTGATGTTGCAGGTTCATAAAAAAGATCATGTGCTTGGCACAGTGTCAGGGAATGTTTAGTTCTGTTGTACATATGGTCACTGAGTCAGACCCAACTTGATGGCACCTAACAACAATAACAATATCCACCCCCCATATCATTTCAAAGCTGCACAAGTTAAAATATGTTAAGATCTCAGGTTGAATTATCACTATCAAAGTACTTAGGAGAATAAAAACATTTCCTTTTAAAAGGGTGTATGCCTATGAATTTGAATCCTGGCTAGGAAAATACAAATACCATGTTGTTGTTGTTAGGTGCTGTCAAATTGTACCTGACTGTTATTAGGTGCCCTGGAGTCATGCCTGACTCATACCGACCCTCATAGTGTTTTCAAAGGATGATTGTTTCAGGAGTGGGCTTCCATGTCCTTCTCCCATTTTTGCGGTGCTGGAGATTGAACCCAGGGCCTCACAGACTGTAGAGTGGCACTCTATTAACTGAGCTAAACCCCAGCCCCAAACACCATGGGAAAGTCCTGAAACAAAAAATTAATCTCACAACTGCCCATGCTTGGGCATAAATCAAGTGATTTAGGGATTGTAGCCAAGTTAGTGATAAAAATCTAAGAATATTGATTACACCAGTTACACTGAAAAACTGACTTAAGAAATTAATTAAACACCTGAGAAAGGAAAAAAAAACTTAAGTGTTTCCCAGAAATTTTATCTCAATCACTTTCCTACAAGCCAGTGGAGAAGGAAGAGGCTCTTTCAGTAAGTGTCAATGTTTACCTTAAAATTCTCAGTTGTTGTCTAACTTCCTCCAGTTCCACTTTGAAGACTTTTTGAGGTCAAGTAAGGTTCTAGTAGCTCTTTTGAAGTATAACAAAGAAAGAATGTTCTTCAGGTTGAATCATCTTCAGAGTTATTAGTATTACCACTAAAGAATTGAAAAGTTTCACGATGAGCTTCCAAAGTGGAATTAGTCTGCACAGCTACAAAAACCAAATGTTCTTTATGTTCAGAGTGGGAGAAATGCTATCCAATTTTTTTTTCCCAGAGACAAGTTATAGCACAAAGTAGGCAAGGTACATTAGATCAGCACTTAGTACAGTATTTCATTTTAGCACACCATTATCGTGATTAAAATTCTCCCTACTCCAAGTCCCAACACACTCAATCTCAGTAGACACGGCCTCACTTTGTACTATCCTGAAAGTTGAAGGCAGTGAGTTTAAACTCCCTTAACTTTCCTGCCTCCTACACCCAAACTTATGCCTGTAGTCATAGCCCTGTGTCATCCAATCCCGTCAGATCTCGGAAGCTAAGCAGGGTTGGGCCTCTTTAGTACTTGGATGCTTGGATGGGATATCACCTGGGAACACCACGTGCTGTAGGCTTGGGAGATGGATTTTGCAACCTACTCCCAAAAATCAATCCACCTTTGAAAACCCTATGAATAGCAGAGAAGCACTGACAATAGTGTTTTGCCTGTTGTAGGCAGGGTCACTATGAATCAGATACCGTCTCCATGACACCTAACAACAACAACAACAACCTCCAAACTTATCTCTACCATTTCTGACCTCAAATGCTTTCTTTGTATCTTAGATGCAGTGGTAAGGGAATGCCACATTGGCCTCTTGTTTGACTCCATGTAAAATAGTACAGAAAAACAATGGCTTAGACGAGGTGGGGGGCGGGATTCTTTTACTTCGTATCATTAAGACTGAGATAAAGATTCTTCTCAGGAACAGCTGGTGCACAAGCTTGTAGTGGTGACAGTGATCCAAGCTCCCTTGATCTTTCTGTTCCTCCTTGCCTAACACTTGATTTTCACACACAGAGTTGCCTCATGGTCAAAAAATGGTCACTGCAGCTCCACCCATCATGTCCACACACCTAGAAGTAAGGAGAAGGAAAGTGGAAAAAAATCAAAATACCATCATCCAGTTTAGACATCCAAATCTTTAAAAGAGATTATCTGAATCTAACAATTTATCTCATGGTCACTACTTTGCAACAAAGCCAGTGCTATCTGCAAGGAAAGTTAACAGGCAAGACTTTGAAGCTTAACACATCACCACCTCTGAAAGAAAGAAGAAAAGAAAAAAATTAAGAGAGGAAGAAAGAAGGAAGGAAGGAAGGAAGGAAGGGGATTCTGTTAGAAAGACAAAAAAGTGGGAGGAAAAGGTCACAAGGAATTTGAGGAACCAACTCAATCACTGCCATAGTATTGTACATTTCTTCTATCTTCAAATTTTCCTCTTATTAAAACACTATAAAGAGAGCAATGAGAAAAAAAACCCTGAAGCTTTGGAATCAGATATGGGTTCAGATTCGGAGTTCATAACAAATTAGCTTTTGGACTTTGCTCAAATTGTTTGAAATCTCCAAGATGTATTTTCTCTGTGTATAAAACAGACATGAAAACACTTATCATGAACACCTATTTGGGAAGTAAAGACATGTAAAGGACTAGGCCAGAATCTGGAACATAGCAAGTGTCTGATCATTTGCACTCATTTGGAGCCTGTGAAATTGTTCTTTGATTCTCTTTGAGGCCACATTTCTATGCCTTCTCTATTGATGTGTGAGGTTTTGTTCTTGGCCCCCTGGCCTCCTTATCATGTGTTTTTCCTTCATTATGGTGCTTTCAATGAGCACTCAAAAGACTGACCCTCAGTTCAACCTCTACTTCAGCTTCATACTGACTCCTAGGTATTTCCAAAGGCTCTTTAGTGAATAGTGGCCCCTCTAAAGATATACCCCCCCCCCACTAAACTTCAGGATGTGACCTTATTGGGAATAAGGATTTTTGCAGATGTAATTAAGGAAAAGATCTTGAGATGAGATCATACTGGATCGGGATGGATCCTGAATCCAATGTCGAGTGTCCTTAGGAAAGGAGAAGGCACTAGAGGCATAGAGAAGGAGACCATGGAATGTCAGAGTCACAGACTGAAGTGATGTGTCTGCATACCAAGAAACACCAAGAATAGCCAGCTTCTGCCAAATGCCGGAACAGAGGCTTGGGACCGATTCCCCCTCAGGGCCTCAGAAAGGTGGACTCCTCGATTTCACACTCTGGCTTCCAGAAATTTATTCTCTGGGAGAATTTTCCAGCTCAAGGGCCATGAAATAGCAGATGGAGCTGAAGCAGTCAGTGGAGTTTCTATAGTTTAGGTGTGAGCCAGAAGGAGGGGGCCTGATAAATCTGAAGTGCACTACCCTGGCCCCTGGCTTCAGTTCTCTGAATAACATTTGCAATTCCATCACATGGACAGAGCTTTAGGGTTTTGTATTTTATGTCTTTTCAATTTCATTCTCTTCTTTCTTGTAAAGCTGTGAGATCCTCCAGGGCAAAGAACAAACTTCCCATATCTCGTAGTTTGGTTTCTGAATTATTGGTGCCAAAGAATGGGAGTTTTTTCCAATAACCACACAAATCATCATTGAACTACAGGATAGAGGTTGCGAGATGAAAGCATATCAATAAAACCTGAGAGAAAAAAGATGTAAGGTTCTTATTTACACCTTCAGGCTAACAAGTGTTAATTGCCTTTCAAAGAATTGTGGCCTGAAGGTGTATGTGAGGAAAGTCCACATTTTAGCCTCCCATAGGTTGGTTTAAATCTTTCTGCAAAGCTATTTCACATGCTGCATCTAAGAGCTCCAAGATTGACTGAGAATCAAAGCAACCATTTATGCTGAGAGATTCTGAAATGATTATGGGGACTGTAGCCAGGTTTAGTCATAAATAACTAATGAAAAGGAAGAATTGGAAAAACATATTTTGTTTAAATTAATTCATTTTTTATTTGCAGAGATTCGAACTGTATGCCAGGAACCATGTCCAGGCTGTCTATTGCTGTACCATCCTGCCATTGGATCCCATCAGATCTTGGGTCAAGCCTGGTTAGTACTTGGATGGGAGACCACCAGGGAACACCAGGTGCTGTAGACTTGGGAGAAAGACCTGGCAATCTACTCCCAAAACAATCAGCCATTGAAAACCCTATGAATAGCAGAGAAGCACTGACATAGTGCAGGTCATGATGCAGTGTCAGGTAGTGTTTTGCTCCGTTGTATATGGGGTCACTATAAGTCAGACTTGAGCCAACAGCACCTATCAACAATGTCCAGGCTAGGTTTTCAGCAACAAATGATGTTCAGTACCCTTAAATAGCTAATAGTGACTGGAACATCATTCTAAATGTTGTTGTTGTTGTTAGGGGCCCTCGAGTAGTGTCCCACTCATAGCGACCCTCATAGGGTTTTCAATGGCTGGTTGTTTTGGGATTGCCTCGGGAGTGGATTGCCAAATGAATGGGATCTCCCATTCATTCTAAATACTTCATACAAATTATCAATTCTAACAAAACCTTTGTTATATATAAACTATTACTACTCCTTGTCTCAGGTTTTCAAGGTTATGCAGTTAGTAATATACAATACTGGGCACAGTGGTGCATGCCTATAATCCCAGCAGCTCAGGAGGCTGAGGCAGGAGGATCACAAGTTCGAGAGCAGATGCAGCTATGTAATTTAGCGAGACCCTGTCCCAAAAAAGTAAAAAAAATGGCCTTGGGGTGCAGCTCAGTGGTACAGCACTTGCAAAGCATGCAAGCCTGAGGCCCTGGGTTCAACCCCCAGTACAAAAAAAAATAGTATATATATATATATATATATATGCATCCCAGCTCTAGAGTTTTTATTCTTTATCAATATGATTTATAGCCTGTGATATTGTTACAAGATTGGCATCTGAGAAATCTTGGGGAAAATAAACAGAAGAAAATTTAAGAGAGTATTTCTGTACCACATTTCTCAAAACGAACCAAACCCTGAGCCATAAAAGAAAAGAATGATGTATTTGGTACCGTGACATGTAAAAACCTGTGGATAGTCAAAGAAGCCACAAACAAAATCAAAATGCAAATGCCTAGAGGAAAATATTCATCATAGGCTTAACATGCAAGAGGCTAATGATTAAAGAAATCTTATAAATCAATGAGAAGAAAAAAAAGAATAAACAAAAGAGATAAGAAATAACTTAGGAAAAGTCAAATCATGGAAGAAAAAAGCACCATGACCAATAAGCCATATGAAAAGATGCTTAATATCACAGCATTGCATGATCACAGCATTATAATAAAGCATTGCAAATGAAAACTTTGGGATACTTCCAAACGCATAATTGACAAATATTCAAAAGTTTGATGGGAAGTACAATTTCACAGGGCATGAATACATGTCCCTGTTTGACTCAGAGAAACGAAAACCTCAATCAGAATCTCAGGGATTAAGCAGTGTGCAATGATTTGGAAATCCCTGGGATAATTATTCAAAGAATTAGTGAAGAATTGTCATGCTAATTATTTTCTATTCTTTGAAGGTAATTGGTATTTCTTCACTGATAACACCAACGATAACCCAAATTAGGAGGCTGGAACAAAATATGAAAATTTAAATAGACTTAGAATGGTTACTCTAATCTTTAGGAACCCACAGCTTTCTGTTCATCATGAGATACTTCCTCTCCATGTTTTGACTCCATGGATAGGTCATTTGTAACCACAGGCTATTTTGTATTTTATTTTATTTTATTTTTTATTTTTCTGTATAAGAAATTTGGTATCTCAAAGACCTGAATTTAGAAATTCCTGAAAATCTGAAAAGTGTAACAAAAATGTAGAATGCTTGTTTGTATAATCCTGAACAATAAAATCTAAGTTTTTTTGAAAAAGTTAAGAATTTCATAGTACTTCTGGCAAAAGATTTAGTACTATGTTCTTAAAGAAATTAGAAAAGCCAAGAAAGAGAAAGTTAGACACCGCTGAAAACTTTGAAAAGTGCTCCAAACAGATAATCACTCTGTGATAAACACCCTGCATTTCACAGAGCAGCTCTTTAACAAGATTCTCTTTGTGCTGACTCATACAAATATACCTAGTGGTAGAACTTCAAAAAATAAAAAAGATGAAGAGAATTAAGGCATGATCCCATTATCCTCCTGTGAGGACTCTGACTTCACTGGCATTAATAAAGACTTAGGCAAAATTTTCATTTGGGTACATAGAGTTCCATCCCCTGCCTGAAGGATTTCACTGAGATTCCCTTTGGATAATTTCCATCTTCTAAAATTTTCTGGCCAAGCAATCTCTGTAAGCATCTAGTAGAATCCTGGCTTTTATTCAGTTCGGTTCTTTGCAGAAGTTAGCAAAAACAACGCTTTGGGAAACATATTAACTCAGAGCACACAGATACTGTTTACTTGGGCAAATTACTTAACTGCTTTATGTTTCAGCTTCTTCACCCATGGAATAGATTATTGAGACAATTAAATGGAAAATAACCCTATATAAAATGCTTGGCATATGTGTTCACTAAATGCCATCTCAGTATCATCATTTTAATAATCACAATCATGATGCTTCAAACTCTGACTAAAGTGTGGGACAAAGGTTTTTCTGCTTATGGTTTTATGTACCTCCACTGTGACCCGATTTCATCTGGGTTTCCTTCCTGGAGCCAAAAACTCAGCTTCTTATTGCACAGGACATTGTTCATTCATTTCAGGTCTTTCAGTCCAAATACAAGGTCTCCATTGTTCTTTAAAGACGTTTAAAAATAAATTGGAATTCATTTTTCCTACTATCTTATTTACTTTACCACATAGTGGCTTTTGTTGATTTTTAATTAACTTATAGTTCACTCAAATCTTCATTATTTCAAATACATGAACAGGAAACATCAATTTAAGACATATGGAAAGTTTGAATTACAAGGAATACAACGTTGTTGTTAGGTTCCATCAAGTTGGTATCCAACTCATAGGGACCCTACATACAACATTCGAACCATATTGTCAGTGTTTCTCTGCTATTCATAGGGTTGTCAATGGCAGATTGTTTTCCTGGGAGTAGGTTACTGGGTCCTTCTCCCAAAATACAAGGTCAGGGGTTTATTATTACCTCAAGAGACTCACAAATACACTTCTGAGGACAAATCCCTGACCAGCATTGCCCTACTTCTAGTCCACTTTTCAACACACACCATTACTGTAACACAGACACTTCCAGATCCTACTGAGACCCCCGGTCCATAGGACCTATGCCTTGTTTCCAGCAGCCCCTCATGTTTTCACATATCTCCCCTTTAGCTTCCATTGTTCATCATTACCATCTCACCTTTGCAAACACTTTACCTTCTTAAAACCTCATTCCTTTCTTCCCACACTGTGCTCACTTGGTGAAGTCTCAAGTCTTTTTAAATCAAGCTACTTACCTACATTTACCTGCACTCCAGGAGCTGAACATATGTGGAGGGGAGAAACAAACTTGGCGGTGACTGTTGTTGTTGTTGTTTTAGGTGCCATTGAGTCGGTATCCAACTCATAGCGACCCTCATAGGGTTTTCAATGGCTGACTGTTTCAGGATTGCCTTGGGAGTGGATTGCCAGGTCCTTCTCCCATTTTTGCGGTGCTGGGAATTAAACTCGGGACCTCAGAGACTGCAGCACAGTGCTCTACCAACTGAGCTAAATCCCAGCCCGCTTGGCAGTGACTACTCACATCTTATAATCAGGACATCAAATCAAATGTGGGAACTCAGTACTGCTGTTCATTTACATATCTTCTCTTACTTTTCCACTCTCCCAAGTGATGATTCCATAGTTTCTTACCTCAAATCCTTGCACCCCTTCTTCATATCACACTGTCAGGTACTAATCTCACTTCATACATCATTGAAATAAAATAGAATCTGCTGGCAAGGAACAGATTTCTTTCCCCATACCAAAACCTGTGATGAGACCTACCTCTATTCCAACATCCTCTGCCTTCTCTTGTGTGGATGTAGGTGAAATGCTTTTGCTCTTATAAAGGGCCAACATCTCCACTGTGTTCTGAATTTCCTCCCCTACAGACATTTAGGAACCACATGTCTGAAATGTTATACTTTCTCCCTGCAACTCAGTGTCTTTCTACTTCTTGGATCATGTCTATCAGCATACAAATATATTTTATATCACCTGTATTTGCTTTTAAGTGTCCTCCTGAGATTTACACATGTTGTTGGCAGGTGCCTTTGATTCCTGCATGTGCTGATTTTTTACATGCTAGATAGGGTTCCCCCATATGTCTGTCAGCTTGTCATGCTCCAGGGGCTTGGTTGTTGCTGTGATGCTGAAAGCTATGTCACCAGTATTTCATATACCAGCAGGGCCACCCGTGGTGGACAGGTTTCAATTGAGCTTCCAGTCTAAGAAAGACTAGAGATAAAGACACAGCAGCCCACTCCTGAAATAATTAGCCATTGAAATCCCTATGAGTAACAGAGAAACCCTGCCAAATATAGTACCAGAAAATGAGTGCGCCTCCCCCACCCCAAGGCTGGAAGGCATTCCAGAAATGACTAGGCAAGACTTGTCTCCTCAAAGAAGAGTTGACCTTAATGAAAAGAATAGAGTGAATCCCCCTGGAACCTCCTTTTGGTGATGTGGAACGACTCAAAATTAGAAGAAACACATTGTCTGCAACAATGGGCTCAAACATAAAAAGATCATGTGGATGGCACAGTGTATGGTAATAATTCATCTGTTGTTCAAAGGGTCACTATGAGTCAGACATGTCTTGAAGGCACCTAACAACAAATAACAGATAGGGTTATTTCTGACTTTTGAAATTAAAGCTTAAAAAGGGATTCTGAAGCCTCTCTTTCCTGATGTGAGCTCTTCTCTGCTTGAAATATCTGGTATGATTTCTACTTTCCTATCCAAACTCTGACTGACACATGTGTCAAATTTGATTGCCTTGCAGCTATGCTGTACCTCACCTTTATTTTTGGAATTTTATATTTTCCCCTGATCTTTGTATAGCTGGGTATTACTTTTTATTATTTGCATTTCAGTTTACATTGTACTCCCTTGTCCAGACATCCACTACCATGTCACCTGGTTTTAATGTGTAACATACTATTTATAAATCTTTTTGATTTCTTATTTATTTTCCTATTCACTAGAATAGATGTCATCTTATTCATCTGTGTATTTCCAGCATAGGGAACCTATCAGACATACAATAAATGTGTGTGGAATAAATTGGTGAAAATTGAGCATGATATAATTCTTAAATTTTTTATTTGTTCATTTATTTTTTGCAGTACTGGTGATATAACTGAGGGCTTTGCACATGCTAGACAAGTGCTCTAAAACTGAACTACACCCCCAGCTCACATTTTTTTTTATATACAAGGGAGTATCAGTGACTAAAATTATACATTCTGCTGAATTTTCAGGGACATCTATTAAGGATGAAAGAATATTTGAGGTACTATGAAAGAATACAAAGTTGAATTAGAGCTGAGTCTTTGAGGAAAACAAGACACCTTGCATACATGGCTGTAATGTAGGATAGAAAGTGATGTCATTATGCATATATTACAGCTATGAGAGCTAAAAAAGGTTATCCTACTTCCATTTGGGAAGACAAGTGAAAGTTTTCTGGAGGAGGTAATTTTTGGGGTGTCAGTACTTAGGGGTTGAAACCAGGGTCTTGTGCATACTAGGCAAGTGCTCTACCACAAAACTGCACCTTCAGCTCCTTTATAAATTTTTCAATTTTTAAATAATTTTGAGACAAGTTCTCCTTAACTTGTGTAAGCTGCCTTTTGCCTCAAACTCACAATCCTCCTCCCTCAGCCACCCACATTTCTGGGATTATAGGCACGAGCCACAATGCTATCAGGAGCAGGTAATGTTTGATATTTGTTTATTTGTTTGTTGCTTAAAAATGCAGACAGGTTAGTTCTGCCTCATGGTTTCTGAGGTTTCAGTCCATGATTGGCTCACTCAATTGCTTTTGGGCCTGTCGGGATGCAGAATATCATAGTGGGGAGCATGTGGAAGAGCAAAGCTGCCTATCTCACAGGGGCCAGGAAGCAAAAAGAGAGAAGAAGGGGCTGGGGTCCCAATACCCCCTTCAAGGTCATGCTTCTGGTGATCTAACTTCCTGCCAGTAGGCCCCAAGGAGGTCACATTTGAGTTGGGCCTCACAGGACAATTAGAATTTATGCATGTTGAATGGGTAGGAAGAGCATTGAGGAAGGTGAGAAAGGCTTGTCATTGGCTCAAAGTATGGGTAAAACAAGTTCAGTGCATAGGGAATTGGAAATTGTCTGGAAATTTGGCTGGAAATTTGAATGTGAACAGCAAAGCAATGGGAAATGGACTATATTCAGAAAATAAAGCCGTTGCACATAAATCCCCAAGTAGACAGGGCAATCCACTGTTTTTCACTTAAAAACTACTTACTCACTTATGCATGCAGATTTCAAATTTATTTAAGATAGGTATTAAATTTGCAGTTAGAGAATAGCTCATTTATGCTAATAGCCTCGAGGCTCTAAGAATTCTGTTTATTACATTAGAAGCCACACCATGTTCTACATTCTAAATGCTGTTTCCGATTCAACATTGTGAATCTCTAACTCTTCTGAATATGAAGTAGGCTGCATGCAAATGCAGTTACTCATAATGAGCTTTTAGCATCTTTCTTCCTCTCTGAGGTTGAAATCAGTGTACATGCTGCTTCTTAAGTCACGTCGCTAATCTTCCTGGAGAGAGCAGGGGATGAAACCTACTCTACAGCATCATTAGCCTGTTGAAGACATTCTTCTCTTGAACTTCTGCTTTATCTCAAACACCCCAGCAATTGAATTTGAAACTTTCTCAGGGTGAAGTTAAATGAAGATATAAATTTTCCTTGATTCTCTTTAACGTCTAATAGTAGTGATTGCTGCTATATTATAACTTTATTACTTTCCTAGACACTCTCTTACTCACTACCAATAAACATCCTTAAAAAGTACATTCTCTTGCCTTGTTTTTCTGAATAGATTGCCTTCAGAAGTTACATTACAGTGTTGCTGAGCTAAAACAGTTATTCCAAATCAAATATTATCATTTGCTTAGAGCCATAAAGTTAGGTTGGGACAATATATTTCATTTCCTGTAACTCTAATGTCATTGGATATGAGTAGTTATATGCATAGAGACAGAACTCACGGCATTCATGTGTTATAAATTAATTATGAAAGATCAAATATTAACTTTGAAATACACATATAAAATCATTTAGAGTTATAAAACCAGTTAAAGTACATAAGTTCAGCCATTTCTCTAGTGCAGGACAAGGGAAAACTAGTTATTCAAATCATGTATATTTTCCATTTAAATGGATTCATATCTCCACTTGGAAAAGGAGACAGGACCAAGACAAGTTGGTTGGTTGTATATATAATGTTGAATTTTCTAAGTTTTGGGAAAAATTCTGGGGAGTCCTCAACATCAAATAATTCAAGTTCTTCCTTAAAAGCATAAACATGATACATGATCTTAAAATGACCTTTGAGAAACTTTCTATTCATTACCCTCTCACACTCTAATGTAAAGATAGTATGTCTTTGGTTATCTCCACTCTTAAGAAATTTGGGGATTTCCTATTCCCACAAAACCCCCACAACAATAGGTAAATTGGGTTCTATGAAAGAGAAATCTACTAGCTGGGCATGATGGCACATGCCTATAATTCCAGCAGCTCTCAAGTTTGAGACCAGAGGTAGTCTGGGTAATATAGTGAGATCCTGTCTCACAAAAGTAGAAAAAAAAAAGGGCTGGGGGTGCAGCTCAGTGGTCCAGCACTTGCAAAGCATGCAAGCACGAGACCCTGGGTTCAACCCCCAGTACCACAAAATAAATAAATAAATAAATAAATAAATAAATAAATAAATAATAAAGAGAGAAAGAGAGAGAGAGGGAGAGAGAGAGAGAGAGAGAGAGAGAGAGAGAAAGAGAGAAATCTACTCATTTATTATAGACAAGGCTATTTCTGATGAAGTTTAAATCCTAGTCAGAAGAAAATGACAAAACCATCTAAACTTGAGGTCACTATTTGGATCACAGTCTTTATAATTTGAATTAACTACCAAGAACTAATATCCATACCCAATGGACCCACTTATCTCACTAATGTTGAACTGCTCCCTGAAAGTATTTCAGGTTTTAGTTTCTATAATAATACTTGCTCATTTTGTTGTTGAGGAACTGGATTGTCAGAGAATTCAGAGGTTTTGTTCTAAGTCAGATAGATGATTAATTACTAAAGAATGAGTTTATTGAGATGGGAAAATTTAGTGTATTATGTTACATCATTGTTGTTGTTAGGTGCTGTCAAGTCAGTGTCCGACTCATAGCAACCCTGCTTAGCTTCTGAGATCTGACAAGATCGGACGCCACAGTGGTAGGGCTGCAGAGACATCCCATCATATTAGTCCTCAAATTCATGAATATCTCTACCATATGACTTATGTGTCTGAATATCATTAAACTAGAAATAGTGTTAGAGCTTGGAGAAAGCGACTGGTTTTCCTGTAATTGTGATTTGGCACTTCTTTTTCCCAAAGGAAAACAGAAAGGCAACTATGACTCTCTAATTTGCTACAAGTCATGTTTAAAAATTTGGGGGCTGAGGGCATAACTCAGTGGTTGGGCTCTTGCCTAGCATGTGCATATCCCTGGGTTCAACAATTCCAGTACTGCCAAAAGAAAAAAAAGGCTTCAAAATATAATTTAGAGGGACATAATGAGAGATATATGAAATGCCTAGCAGAAGGCACAGAAAGAGACAAGTAAGCATAGCCTAGAGATAAATAACACAGACTAAATATCTTTTTAATTTGTTATCAATTATTTTGGTATTTAGGGAAACTGGGACAGAACTTGGCTTAATGATGGAAATTAACACTTTCAAATTTCTACCAGCTGAGAATCTGCAGCCATGGTACCCTAGTATCTGATCCTGCCTGATCTCAGAAGCTAAGCAGGATCAGGTCTGGTTAATCCTTGGATAGGAAACTGCCTGGGTGTACCAAGTGCAGCAGGCTAGGGAGAAGGACCTGCCAATCTGCCCGCAAAACAATCCGCCTTTGAAAACCCTATGAATAGCAGAAAAGCACTGACAAAAGTGCTGGACATGGCACAGTATTGGGAGATATTCCATTCTGTTGCACATAGGGTTGCTCTGAGTCAGACTTGAATCGACGGCAACTAACAACAACAACAACCAGCTGATAGGCATTGTGCATACGTTATCTTACTCACAAGACCATCTCTCCAGGAAAGTAATTTGTTATTATTATTACAGAAGACTCCCACATATCTGTCAGCTTGTAGTGTTGTGGGGGCTCGTGTATTGGTGTGAGGCTGAAAGATATGTCACAGTATCTTAGATACCAGCCAGGCCTCCCATGGTGGACAGGTTTCAGCTGAGATTCCAGACTAAGACAGACAAGGGAAAAATACCTGGCAGGCCACTCCTAAAACAACTAACCATTAAAAAATCCTATGAATAGCAGAGAAGCTGTGTCAAATATACTGCCAGAAAGTGAGCTTCCCAGGCTGGAAGGCATTCAAGAAACAACAGGGGAAGAGTTGCCTCCTCAAAGTAGAAGTAGTAGTAGTAGTAGTAGTAGTAGTAGTAGTAGTAGTAGTAGTAGTAGTTGTTGTTGTTGTAGTTGTTAGGTCCTGTCAAATCAGGTAGTCATATCAACCCTCAGAGTTTCCAATGGCTGATTGTTTCAGGATTGCTTCGAGAGTGGACTTCCAGGTCCTTCTCTCTGTTTGCAGTGCTGGTGATCCAACTCAGGTCCTCAGAGAGTGCAGAGCAGCATTCTACCAACTGAGCTAAGCCCTAGCCCCCTCAAAGTACAGTTGACCTTAATGATGGGAATGGAGTGAAGTCCCTAGGACCTCCTTTTGCTGGTGTGACAGGTCTCAAAATGAGAAGAAACATCGTTGCTGCAACAATAGGGTCAGACACAAAAAGCTCACATGCATGGCACAGTGCTGGGTTGTGCTTCATTCCACTGTACTTACTGTCACTATGAGTTGGATCTGACTTGATGGTACATAACAACAACAACATTACAGAAGAGGGATCAGAGTTTTCTGAGAGGTTAAGAAACACCCTACAAGCATGCAGCAAAATGGGTATTGCAACTAAGTGTGGATTATTTCTAGGACACGATTTTCTCTAGATTCAAATGCTGTGCAGTTTATTTTCTCTTGATTCCAATGCTGTGCATTTTAAAAGCATTAAAAGATTAGTCAGCTACAAAAAAGTATGAAATTGTCGTTTGTAAGAAAATGGATGGAACTGGAGATCATCCCATTAAGGGAAATAAGCCAGATTCAGAAAGACAAATATCTTATGTTTTCTCTCATGCACAGAATCCAGATTTTAAAAAATAGACATGAAAGTAGAAGTGGGGAATGTTTGTGAAGAAGAGGACTAGGCAGAAAGGAGAAGGGAGGACAGAAGAGGTTAATGAGGGGTGAATATGATCAAAGTGCATTCTACACATGCATGGAAATGTCATAAAGGAAATCTATTATTTTGTGTAATTAATATGTGCTAATAAAACATATATTTAAAAAGTATAAAAACATCTGCAAAAGAAATATTTTAAATGATGCTGAAACAAAGGATGAGTCAAATTTTAAACTACCCCCAAGAAATTTTGTTCTATATTACCATGCAGTTAATCTAATTTTAAACAATTCTTTTGTATGCACCAAAGTAATTACCTTTGGATCCTATTTAGCCACAATTTCCTTAATCTGAATTAATTAAACTGGAAGGTAACAAAAGAGTATTTCTTTGGTGCCAAATATTCTCCACTCAAGCTTTTCTGGAACATGTAGTTTTGTTTTTTTTTTCAAATTTATACAAATTTATGACTTACATTCTCCTTGAAATATTGAAATACTAAAATGACACCCATATTTGTACACCCATGCATATATAATATATAATATGTATACATGGGATTAAAATTACAAATATATCTATAAATTTCCTAAATTTTCAAATTTATACAAATTTAAGACAACCTTCCCCCTGAAATATTGAAATACTAAAGTGATACTCATATGTGTCTATGCATATATACATATGGGAAGAGTATATATATATATAGTTACATATATAAGTTTCTGGAAGCATCCCCAGGTGACTCACAAAAGCAGGACATGTGACCCACTTCTTTGTAGACAACAATATGTTTCCCTTCCAGAAATGCTGAAAATCTTTTCTTTGAAACTCTCTGACAGAGAGCTAAATCTCTCCAGACAGGCTGAGGAGGATTAAAATGTATTCCTTTGGGTAGCAGCCTAGCAGGGCCAAAGGAAGATAAAGGGATTTTCACACCCAGTTCTGATGAAGAAAGCAGCCAGAATGAATGGTTGAGGGACAGATAACACCTAACCTAGGATACTTCCAACCCAATCAAACCCCAGAGGAGCTGCTTCTACAGAGAGCACATTGCTTTCTCAGAGCCTGCTGGAATAAATTCTGTACCCTTTCAGAATAGATTTGAATGGTGAATTACTCTGCTTGAAGATGGAAAAAGAGTCAGGAAGCTTTTCTTTTCCTGTGAGGCAGCATCCCTGTTTATAAATGGTAATGAAATTGACACAGGTAAACTGATTATGCTAAGTACACTGGGAACATGGAATCTCCAAATGCCATTTCCTTTGCCTGCTCTTTGGAGTTTACACAAAGAGTTGTCCTGTTGGGGCTCAGAAGCATAACTCCCAATCAGTGACTGATTTATTAACCTTGAATAAGTTGCTGATCTCTTTGTACCTTGGCTTAAAAGATGAAGTAGTATCTTTCTTGTAAATTGGTTTGAGATTTCTTGTTGAAAGGATAAATGTGCAATAATTATGAAGCCTTTTAAACAGTATTCTAACAAGGGATTCCAACCTAAAGCCAATTGACATAAACTACTTATTTTTACCAAGCTAGAAACAAATTAATGAGGAATGTAGTATAGTTTGAATTATAGTTTCCAATGAAAGTTGGAGTCATCTAGAACAACTTACCATGCAGGAGAAGCAATATTTGGGTCCTGTGTTAAGGTGGGTAAGACCCCACCCCTGATCTCAGGGGAGCTCAGTCTAGAAGGGTTAATGGCAAACAACTAAATACATACAACAATAGGAGGATGTGCCCATCAAGTGCCAACACAAAGTAGAGAATCACCAACTAGTAGACCATGTGGGCCAATTTTTCGTGTCCATATTGAGGAATCTTATACCTCATAAATATGTACAATTATTATGTGTGAATTAAAATAATTTTAAATAAATTTTTTAGTCCTGGAAGATATCCTAGAAATTTTCTTTTATTGAATTAGTTTAATTGACAAAATTATATATGATGTACAACATGATGTTTTGAAATATGTATGTCTGATGGAGTAGCTAATTAACATATGGATTACCTCATATAATTATCATTTTTATGGTAAGACCATTGAAAATCTACTGTCAGCAATTTTCATGAGTATAATACATTATTATTAACTATGGTCATACTATTGTATAATACATCTTCTGAACTTACTCTTATCTAACTGAAAATTTGTATCCTTTGACCAACACCTCCTCATCTACTTTACCCTGACACCCACTCCTAGTCCCCAGTAAGCACCATTTTACTCTTTGCTCTTGAGTTCAACATTTTTATCAGTAAAGTCATGAACTATTTATCTTTTCTTGCCTGGTTTGTTTCACTTAACATAATGTTTCCCAGGTTCATACATACTATTGCAAATAATAAGATTTCTTTTTTTAATGCTAGATAGTATTTTGTGTATGTACCACATTTTCTTCATTCATCTGTTAATGGACAACTTAGGTTGTTTGCATCTCTTAACTATTGTGAATAAGCTACAGTGATTGTGGGAGTACAGACATCTCTTCACCCTACTGATTTTGTTTCCTTTGTGATAAACGGAAATCTAGTAATAGGATTGCTGGATCATATGGTAATTCTATCTTTAATTTTTCAGGAACCACAATAATATTTTCCCTAGTAGCTATTTTGGTTTACATTTCCACTAAGATTGTGGACATTTTCCCTTTCTCAATATCCTTGCCAATACCTGTTACTTATTTGTCTCTTTGATAAAAGCCAGTCTAACATTTGTGAGGTGATACTTCATTGTGGTTTTAATTTCCACTTCCCTAAGAGCAGTGATGTTGGATTATTTTTTCATATACTTATTGGTAATTTCCATGTCACTTTTTTGGGAAAAGTCTATTTATGTTCTTAGAAATATTTAGTCCACCTTTTTTTGAAATAGAGGAGGAACATGGAACCCTGAGAAATTAAGAAACTTGACTAAAATTATGGAAACTCACAATGACAGATTTCCAGTCTGACTCTTTTTTTTTGTTACACATCTTTGAAACTAAATCAACCTATCCAGCCTATGCAAAAGATATATGCAATGTTATATATACAGTGCACGTATTAAAATATAATAATAATAGTGACAAATCATATGTCATAAATATATAAGAATTATGGATATATTATAAATTTACATGCAAAGCTTTTTGGATATTTATATCAGAATATATGTAACCTCTATTATATATTACATAGTATAATATGCCTTATAAATTGTATACTTTAATAAGTTTGTTTTTAATGTAATTTACACATCCTATTATATGTTATAGTAAATATTATAAATAAATAACTATGGAAAAACTGTTGCTTGGTAACCTAAAGAAAAGTCATCATCTAGTAGCTTCGATATGCCACTTTTATCCATTGTTTGGGCCTAAGAAGATGCCCTCTTATTTAAAGTCATACATTTCTCCCTTCAAATCCCAGCATAAATGACAGTTCTTCAGCAGTAACTTTGCTTGATAACCCTCAGTCAATTCTGTTAACAGCTTATCTTCATCCTGAACCACTAGACAGTGAACTCCTAAAGAGTCCCTGAATTGAGAAGCAGCCCCAAGGACACCGTAATGGGACCTTAGAATCAGGTGGGCATAGCCAAGCATAGTGATGTATGCCTATAATCCTAGGGACACAGGAGGCTGAAGCAGCAGGATCATGAGTTCCAGGGCAGAGGCAGCCTGTGCAACTTACTGAGACTCTGTCTCAAAATAGAAAAGAAAGAGGCTGAAGGTGCAGCATAGTAGTAGAGTACTTGCTCAGCATGCACAAAGGCCTTGGTTCAACCCTTTAGTTCTGAAAAACAAAGAAGAAAGAAAAAGAAAGAAAGAAAGAAAGAAAGAAAGAAAGAAAGAAAGAAAGAAAGAGGGAGGGAGGGAAGAAAGAAAAAGAAATGAAAGAGAGAGAGAGAAAGAGAGAGAGAGAGAGAGAGAGAGGATCAAGCAGATGCAAATCAAAGCCTAGAGCATTAAGAGCAATTTCTCTAACTACTAACCCTGTTCATTTCCTCATCTGTAAAAGGACAGTAAGAATTTTACCTACTGCATTATCTCCAGGATTCAAGTGTATATAGGCATGGCACTCAGTAAATATAGGTTTTTATTCCTTTAGGTGTGTGTTGTTCTTGCACACTGTGAGTGCTCAATAAATACGTTCTGCCAAATCAAATTTTATGTTTTCTTTTGAGTTCCTTTATAGTCCTGCTTCTTCAATCTTAGCTTGATTCCTTTAATTTTGTCACTCAGCAACTGACAGATAGATCACAAAACCTACTTTAAATTATTCATATTCACCTTTAGGTTCTCCAGAAAGCAAACAGCCAGCTGTGTCAGGTTTTGCCGGCAGCATCCTGTCCTGTCAACACAGAGCAACAAAGGCAGCTATGGAAGTTTGTAAAAGCATTTCTTTTTCCTGGTGACTCATCAGCAGTGATGAGAGAGAAGCAAACATCAAATGGTAACATTAACCATACAGACAAGTAAGAAACAAGGAATGGAGTTTCTGAGTCTTTCTCGGTGTACAAACACATGGAGGGAAAGGATCTGCAAGAATCAGCCAAAATGAAAACTTCCCTTGGAAATTTCAGGTAGTATTGAAGAAAAATAAATTGTGGGCTGTTTTAGCCTAAGTTGTCTACTTATTCAACCATTGCTGTTCTTGAATTTGCAGTAAAGACTGATTTCTTCATCAGCTCAATTTTTTTCTTAACATTGATCTAATATCAACGAATATTGATTAACGGATATTAATAATAGTAACTCTAATATTACCTGCAGCCATACCACTGTGGCATCTGATTCTGTCAGATCTCTGAAGCTAAGCAGGGTCTGGCCTGGTTAGTGCTTGGACGGGAGACCGCCTGAGAACATCAGGTGCTGTAGGTTTGGGAGAAGGACCGGGCAACCCACTTCCAAAAATCAATCAGCCATTGAAAACCCTATGAATAGCAGAGAAACACTGACAATAGTGTTTCGTTTGTTGTACATAGGGTCCCCATGAGTCACACATCGACTCTACGGCACCTAACACCACCAACAACAATGACAACTCTACTATTAACTTATAAGGTCCACCTTCAAATACTTCACAGCTTTTCCACACCATCTCAATTTTTTCATCGCAAAGAATTGTTGAGTGAGCAAATGAACATGTGTCACTTGCTATGACTTTGAATACATCCCAAATCCACTTCACTACCTCATTGTGACCTCTGACCTGAACTTGTGTGAGAGCCTCCTCACTGTCCCTCTTTCTACTCTTGCCTGCTACCAACTGGACTTCACCCAATAGCCAGTCAGGTGACATTTAAAATATATAGGTAGGCTCCTCATTATTGTAGAAATAAATAAAACTCAAACTCCCTACCACAGCTTTCAGGTCCCTACATGATTGAGCCCCTGGTTTTCAGTTAGATTTTGTCACCTAGCACTTTTTTCTTGTGTATTTCTGGCTGTTTCTCAAATAAACCAAATGGGAGCTAACTAAAGGCTTTGCGCCTTCCTATTCTCCCCACTTGAGAAATTGTCTCCCTAGATTTTTGCATGACTCAGTTGATAATTCAGATGGCTGTTTAGAGAAGCTTTCACTGAACACCCTCACTAAATGCCTCTTTCTACATCTTTTGCCTGACTTGAGTCTATTTTTTTCAATTACCATTTATTTTCTGGAATTAATGGGATACACATTGATATATCTGTGTCTCCATACTAGCCCATAATTTCTGTGAAACATTACCACCAGGGCCTAAAATAATGTGTGGCACATAGTAGGTGTTCAATACATATTTTTCATTGAATGAGAAATATGAAATATTTATAAAGTCCTTAGTAGAGCAGTGGACACATAATATATGTGCAGAGAATTATTTACAGTGTATGCAATTTAAAGTGTGATGTGAGATCAGAAAAAAATATATATAAAGATATCCTACTAGCGTAGGATGACCTTGACTTTTGGGTTAGGAAAAGCCTCATGATGCATGCAGGTAGAAAAGAGGCCACTGATGATTTCGTTGTTTATATTCATTCCTCTGTGAACTGGTTCCACATAGGCTATGTCAAACTCTACCAGACACAAACTTTTATATTCTTAAATATTGACTAACTCTGGTCCCTGAGTTAAATCTAGTAACAGAGTCTATTTATTTGCACCTAGGATGCAGCAAGCTATTGAGCACAGCTCCAATTTAGGAGTTGACCACAGTGCTGCTGTTGGGAAGTCAGCCTCTCAAATCATCTTCAAGGCCAAAGGAAGTTCAATCCTGGCACTCAGACCTTCTTGTTTCATGCAGACACTTCAGGGATTTAACATTGTGGCATTTTGGGGACAATGTGCAAAGCCTCAGAAAATCAATTTCTACTACCCAAGAAGAAAGAGTATGTCTTTGCCAATTGTGAGCCTCTGAGTGACATTTCCTGTGTTGCTACCCTGTCTTAAAGCTTGTTAGCCCCAACATGCGGGCAGAGGATATTCTGTTATTTTGCATTTCTGGAAGACAAGCGTGACCTAGATTCCCTCCTAGTGCACAGTCTGTGTGAAGAAGTGATTTTGGTGGCTGCTGCTCCCTCCAGCCCCTGTATATAATTAGCTACATCTCAGACTGAGATGGAGAAAATGAACAAGCCGGGGAAAAAAAGGAAAGAAGAAAGATATTTGACCTGGCTTCATGCTAACTCTGGAAACCAAAGGTATTTGTTTCTTTGAAAAAAAATGTCTCCCAAGTCCTTGGCAGCTTGCTCAAAGTAGTCCTTATGTAGTGCTGGAATTTGTCTTTAGTCCAAGGCCCAAGGACTGCAGTTCAGTGTGGGCAAGATCAAACACAGGTGCAGAGGAGGTGCGGTGAAGTTCAGCAAGTCACTGGGAGGGCCAGCAGGGGCGGGAGAAGCTTTTCATACTTTAAAAGATATTGAAGTGCCACTGTCTGGAGACTTGAGGTATCTAAGGCACTTCTTAGGAAGTCCCTTTTCACAACACGGAATGACAGGGGTAAGACTCGGAATAAGAATCATTTCTTCAATGCAGTTCTGGCTTTATCTCCATCCCAAACCTTAGACGTCAGAAGTCAAAATCAGCTCAAGTAAAATGTGAGATCCCATAATTTCACCAAGACAACTGGAAACCTCACTCAGACAATACAATTGCTTTGAGTTCATCTTCTCTGGTCCATTATGTATATATTGAATGCCAGCTATGCCCCTGAATGTGATGGGAAGCAAAACTTCAATGTCTGTCACAGAGTCAATAGTCTTTCTCAAAATGGCTCATGTGCTGTTGCCTTGTGTCCTCAGCTGTGAAAAACGATCAGTAATTGTAATAGGAATTCCTCTCTTGCATGCTGGTGACCCAGCGAAATCTGGACCTTGTAGAGCCTAAATTAATGGAGCTTCATTGTTTCTACCTTCTTCTTATTATCATCTCTCTGGACCATCATCCTGGCATTTGCAAATGTTAAACTGAATGATTTCCCTCAGGAACCTTCCTTCCTTCCTTCCTCTGGTCTACTTCTATTGCCCCTGAAATACCTCAGGATATGGTGGCCAGAACATAGATGCTGGCATTAAGCAGGGCTGGGTTTAAATTTTGGCGGATTTTAAAAAGCAACCGCTAGGTGACTTTAAATGTTTTATATATGAAGCAATGTGTCATTGCTTCAAATTCTAGTGTATAAATTCTAGCTGAATCCGAATCTTGTTCTCACCTCTACTGAGATCATTTTTTTAAACAAACATTTTTGAGTCCTTAAATAAATCCAAAGCCAAGTAAGATACATCTGGCCTTGAGAGTTCTAAATACAACCATCATTATACTCCAGTGTTGTAGGTGAAATCAGCACTGCCTAGTATTTACAACTTATAAGGGGTTGGGATTTAGCTCAGTTGGTAGAGTGCCACTCTGCAGTGTCTGAAGTCCCAGGTTTGATTTCTTGCACCGCACAAATGAGAGAAGGATGTGGCAATCCACTCCCGAGGCAATCCCAAAACCATCAGCCATCGAAAACCCTATAAGGGTAACTATGAGCAGGACACAACTTGATGACGCCTAACAACAACAACAATGTGGTAGTAGGGGAGATTATTCTGCCACAAGTTAGGGAGGGTAGTGGGCTGGAGGGCTGGGGCTTGGGACATGCGAGATCAGGATAGATAATATGGGAGATTATCATATGGACAAGTGGAGAAGGACATTCAAGGCAGAAGCAGCAATATGGATCAAGAATTAGATTGAGTAGTTGATCTCTTTGGAAAACAGCAAATTCTTGAAATAGAATACAGTGTTTACTTTCATTTCCTGTTTCTTAGGATTTCTCTTCAGCCTCTATTTATAATCATACACCTACAGTTCTGCAGTGATTAACCCAGTTATTTATTCAACAAATGGTTTTAAGTATGTGTTATATGTTGGGCAATGTGTCTGTAGCACCTTGGCATCTGATCCTACCCATCTCAGAAGCTAATCAGGGTTGACCTGGTTAGTCCTTGGATGGGAGACTACCTGGGAATACCAGATGCCACAGGCTAGGAAGAAGGACCTGGCAGCTGACTTCCAAAATAATCTGCCATTGAAAGCCCTATGAATAGCAGAAAAGCAATGACAAGAGTGCCTGGAATGGCACAATGTCAGAGTATTTCCTCTGCTGTACATAGGGTCATGATGAGTCAGACCTGACTCCATGATGCCTCACAACAACGTGTTGGGCAATGAGAAGGTTTGAACATCCGATTAGTGTAGTCAAATATAATAATTGCATCCACAGTATTTAAGTGAATCACAGTAAAATGAATATTTCAAAGTTTTCTACAATGTTTCTACCTATATGACTCTAGTCCAGAGGTCACAGTCATTCCAGCGCAGTCACCATACTTTGAAATAACTCTGTGTCTGTTTATGCATTGATCAAAAACTCAGCTTGACAGGGACCTTTCCCAGAGGATTTCACAGAAGATGGGCAAAATAATAAGCAAGTATGTTTACAAAGGATAGAATGCTTAGTAATAACAAAACATCATACTTAAAAAAAAAAAAAAAACCTCTTTCCAAGGCAATTATTTCCAATCAGACTGTGGCGTCTTTTCAAACAAAACACCTCAAGGCCATAATCCAAATACACCTACCTTCTAGTCTCCCAAGGTGGTGTCTAGCAGAAATAAGCAACTCAGATACAGCCCGTAAATGTGCACATCTCTGAGATGCTAACAACTCCTCAGGTTGTGTCAGCCTGACACTGTGCAAATGATGACTAATGATAAGTTATGTAAGTTCTGGTGCGACAGAAATAGCTTGTCACCATGCCAATGGTTAGCACGATCTGACTTTATTGTTAGTCACAATGGGGAGTCTCAGCCTTCCTCCTCCTTTCCTTGCTGCCCACTCCAACCCCGCATACAAGATAGACACCGTTCCTGCAGTGAATATCTCTGCAGAGCCAGATCATTAGCCGGCTGTTTATTACCCTGAGAATCTGTGTGGAAGGCTCTTTTAGTGATGGATGTTTCTTTCTAGTCATCCAGGGGAACAGAGTGGAAGACTCCTGCCTTCTGGATTCCAAGCAAAGTAAATTGACCTGAAGAGTGATCTAACAAAGACCATGTGGAATAGGACACAGCCATGGACCTCAGTCTACCTGAGCCCAATGACCAATTTTTGCCACAGTAAATTAAATAGCCCCTTTCACTTGTTTTGTACCCAACAATTCATATAAGTTATAGAGAAGGAAAGCTCAAAGACAAGGCTTATAACTCCAAAATACCAGCCAATTATTTTTAGCAAAGTGAGTCTTGACAGAATGTGCCATAGTCAAGATTCCTCATATGTACCCATTTTCCCTTAATTTATTCATTCAATTATTTATCTTCAACATTGATTTATTTAGCAGTTACTATGTGTTAAGCACCATGCAAATATCTGAGAGTCCACTGATAAGCCCTCTCCATTCAAACTTTTGCATGAAAGGAAGGTATGTAAACAGACATCTATAATTCAGCAGGGATCTATGCTATAATCTCTTTTCAAGAAATATCACATTGAGCATCTACTATGTGCTTAGCATATTAGACAATGAAGTTAAACTCAGAGTTTAGTAGAAAATATATTAGCAAAGGAAGACATGTTATAGTGTTATAAGAACACCAACAAAAGTATATGAAGTGTGAAATAATCTCAATGAGTAGTATCTTTATTTGGAGAAAACTAGAGAAAATTTGCAAAGAAGTGACATCTCAGCCCATTTTAAGAGATGCTTAGGAATGCACCATATGGACTATTGGGTGGGGATATTTCAGCCTGTGAAATATTCGGATAAGCAAATAGATGCATTTTTCAATCCAGCAGTAAATGTCCTGAGATACAACAAACCTTGATCATGAAGTACTAAGTATCTTAAAATAATTTTTTCCCTGCAGATGAAGGAGAGAGGCTATCGAGAAAGACAGAAGTATAACTATATTTTAGAATAATCTTTCTGGAAGAGGGGTAGATGCTGGACGGCAGAGAATGCCCCTTCTCCTTGATCACAAAAATTAGTCCTAAGTGGGCACTAGATCCATTTGGGAACAATAACAATCCTTTCTGGAATGATTTTACCTGAGATCAAGGGAGACATTGTTCTCCTCTTTCCTCTTGTCCTGTTAAATTGGGTTGCACACAATGTCTTCTGTTGAATGGAGCAAGTCTAAGGAAAAAGAAAGTTGACAAAGATGAGAGAAACTGGGGGTGAGGAGAGGGGGTAGACTCCTGTTGAGCCCAAAGCGAGCTCCATTTCTGCACTTTTCTCCATGGTTTTCTTCCTGCTTAAATGATTTGAGTTGTACCTATCATGTGGGTCCCTGACTCATACAGAAGATTTGTGCTAGATTGCTGAGTAGAAATTCAGTTACCAGCTGAAAATATAATGGGCATTTGAGGCACAGGGGCTAACATTTGGAAAAGACCAGTGCTTATTACTTGACTTTGCCAATGGCTTTCAGGTATGTTACTTGAGTATTTGCACCATCCTCTCAGGATTGGGAAACGTGGGCAGTTGGTATGTGCCAAGGTTACCTGGTTATGTGAAACAGATCAGACCCTTCACAGTGCCAGAACCAGGGCTTTAAAATGCCCACCACCCCAGTATATTCTCACAAACTTACTATTTATTCTGTGGTATATATTCCATGTTAAAAACATGTTTGCAGGGAAAATAAATACCTCCATACCCCAGAGATTAAAACAAAAATCTTCCTGGAGTAAATTTTGAAGAAATATTTTTAAAATTCAGCGAGTGAGAGGAAGGATGCTTCACATGGGATTATTACATAACATCCCTCTTGGACAGAACTAACAATTCAGAGAAGATGACCCTTGTATCTGACTCACCTGGCTCCCAAAGGCAGGCTGATTTTCTCAGCCACAAGCTGTCAGACATATTTTTGGAATCATCTTTGAGGATGATCTTGATTGAGTTAATCAATCAATTTCATGCAGTGCTGATAGCCTGACTTCCCACTGAAGGCTTTAGCAGGAAGGCACATAATTAAACTCCTTGCACACCAGTAAACTGCACCATTGTCCTGGAACATAAAATGTGTTCCTCAAAACTTTTCAGTTGGGAAAATGTCTGAAAAGATTTTCAGATACTTGTGGCAAAGATTCCAAAATATTACAATCTTGGGTTTATATATTGGGTGTTTTTAATATTAGGAGTTTATTATGAACCAAACAATAAGCTAAATATATGAATGTGCTGGATATATTATCTGATTGAATTCTAAAAGTGACTCTTGAGAATATTTTGCTGTCATCTCTTTTCTAGAGATAGGGAAACTCACATACACAGAAAAACCAGGTAATTTGCCCAAGGTGAAAAAAAAAAGATCTAAATAGAAACATGTTTTAAATTTAAAAACTTCCAAGCCATGAGGAATGTGGGGAAATAAGTGAATAAAGAAAATAGAGCCTTCAAGTAAAATGCAGAAAAAAGAGAAAAAAGTGAAGAAAAAGTTCAAAATGTGATGAAAGTAATAAATCCATACTGATCAGTAACAATCATTAATATATTTAGAGAGCTATACATTCTTTTTGTTGTTCGCTGCTGTCAAGTTGGGTCTGACTCATAGCAACTCTCATAAGATTTTCAATGGCTGATTGTTTCAGGATTGCTTCAGGAGTTGATTGCCACATCCTTTTCCTGTTTTTGCAGTGTTGGGGATCAAACATGGGACCTCAAAGAGTGCAGAGCAGCACTCTACCAACTGAACTAATCCCCAGCCCCATATGTTTTTTTTAAGAGATAAAATTAAATATAATGGCCTCCCAAGTATTGGAATAAAAAATTTAAATATTATACTTGGAAAATAAATAAAGCTGATGCAAGTCTATTACTATCAGAGTAATTAGTTGTGGTCTGCAGCTGTACCACTGTGGTGTCCTATCCTGTCAGATCTCCGAAGCTAAGCAGGGTCAGATCTGGTTAGTACTTGGATGGGAGACTGGATGGGAACACCAGGTGCTGTAGCCTTGCCAGAAGGTCTTGGCAACCCACTCCCAGGAAAACAATCAGCTACTGAAACCCCTATGATTAGAAGACAAGCACTGACAATAGTGTTTCACCTATTACACATACAGGTGCTATGAGTCGAACACTGCCTGGATGGCATCTAACAACAACAATTAGTTGTGACAAAAAAATGTTAAGGATGAAGAGCAGCATTATATAATAATGAAAGGAATAATTATAAATACACACACACACACACACACACACATATAAATTGTATATACCTAACAACATAGATTTAAAATATATAAAGGAAAATATTAAGGGAATTACAGGACAGAAGTGATATCATAATTATTCCATAATTACAATAAGAAACTTTTAACACTTTTCTTTTTGTAATATGTAGATCAAACAATCAAAGAACTAGTAAGGATATAAAACTAAACAAACAATAAATAAGATACAGATTTTTTTGTATGTGGTACTGGCTGGCTGCGCTAAGAACCTCACACATGTTTGCAAGTGCTCAATTACTGAGCTGCACTCCAAGCCCATTTTTTACTTTTTATCATGAGACAGAGCTCCCTAAGTTATACAGATACCTCTGGCCTCAAACTTGCTGTCCTCCTGCCTCTGCCTCCTGAGTCGCTGGGATTACAAGTATGAGCCATTACACTTGACCAAGAAAGAGATTTTTAACAACAAAAATTAAAGTAAAATAAAATTGTATTAGATTTACTAGTATAATAAACTGGACATAGCTATGTTGTTGTTAGGTGCAGTCAAGTTGGATCCAATTCATAGTGATTCTCATAGGGTTTCCGATGGCAGATTGTTTCGAGATTGCTTCAGGAGTGAGTTGCCACAGCCTTCTCCCAGGGCATAACTTGTTGTTGTTGTTATTGTTGGGTGCCATCGAGTTGTGTCCAACTCATAGTGACCCTCATAGGGTTTTCAATGGCTGATTGTTTGGGGATTGCCTTGGGAGTAGATTGCCACATCCTTCTCCCATTTTTGCGGTGCTGGGAATCAAACTCAGGACCTCAGAGACTGCAGAGCAGTGCTCTACAAACTGAGCAAAATCCCAGCCCTGGGCATAGCTTAGGCAATATTTATCTAGCAGGTATAGGTGGTGGTGGTTGTTAGGTGCCTTTGTGTTGGGTCGAACTCATAGTAGCCCTATGTATGATACACTACCCAACGTTGTGCCATACCTGACACTATTGTCAGTGCTCCTCTACTATTCATGCAGTTTTTATGGTTAATTGTTTCTACAGTGGGCTGCCAGGTCTATCTTTCAAGCCTAGAGGACCAAGTATTCCCAGGTGATCTCCCATCCACCTACTAACTAGGCCTGACTCTGCTTAGCTTCTGAGAACTGACGAGATTGCATGCCAGGGTCATGTGGCTGTAGAAAGAAATTATAGGAAACTCTCATAAATAACACTTGTCACAAAAAGGAAGACAAACTGAAGATGCAATTTGAATGAGAAAAATCTAAAACTGATTGTTAAAATGCCATTATGCCAATAAAATTTAATATTTAACAGAAACCAAACAGTTTTCTAGAGAAATAAGTTTAGCCATAACTGACTCAAGATGAGAAGCAAAAGTTGATTAGATTTATAAACATTACAGAAATTGAAAAATTAGTTTAAAATGATTCATTTTAATTGTATAAATCATTAGTTCAAAATCTCTGGAAGATTTTGTCATGGAATAGTCAGTCTCTATTTTATAAAAATCAATACAGAATATAAAACAAAGAATGAACCTCCTTCTAAGAGGTTGAATAGTGGTTCTTGCAAATATGTGCATATCTTGGTCCTTGGACCTGTATTACTATCTATAGCAAAAGAGTGAGTATTTCCTTACATAGATAGTAAAAGATGTGATTGACTTAAGGATCATGAAAGGAGGAGTCTATCTATTTGAGTGTGCCCTAAAAGCAATCATGCATGTCTTTACAAGGGAGAGGCAGACAGAATTTTGAAATAGAAAAGAAAGAAGCAATGTGACCATGGGAAAGACATTAGTGTGATGTGACCATATATCAAGTAATGTCTTGAAGCCACTAGAAGCTGGGCAGCGACAAACAGGCTCTCCTCTGGAGCCTTTTGAGGGTGCACAGCCCTGCTGATATCATGATTTCATACTTCTAGCTTCCAGAACTCTCAGGGAATAAATCTCTGTTACTCAAAGCCACCAAGTTTCTGGTGATTTGCTACAGGAACACAGAAAACTAATACTTCTCCTCATCTTATTTAAAAAGTATAGTAAAACTTGATTTCTAAATCATACAAGAACGCTATGATAAAGGAAGTATTTAGACAAAAACATGTAAATCCAAAAGAAACTATTGTGCTACTGAACTAAACTAAATATGTATGCGTCTGTGTATAAAATATACATGTACATGCAAGCACTTTTTTTTATTTTGAGGTACTAGGGTGGTTTGCGTGCAACTGTAGCCCTGTGGCATCTGATCCCATCAGATCCCGGAAGCTAAGCAGGGTCGGGCCTGGCTAGTACTTGGATGGGAGACTGCCTGGGAACACCAGGTGCACCACCATTGAAAACCCTATGAACAGCAGAGAAGCACTGACAATAGTGTTTCACTATTTTGTTTGTATAGTTGTATAGTTTGTATAGTTGTATAGTGTTTGTAGTGTATAGTGTTTGTAGGGTCGCTATGAGTCGGATACTGACTCGATGGCACCTAACAACAATAACAGGGTGGTTTACCCAGGGCCTTGCACGTACTTTGCAAGTGCTGTACAAGTGAACTGAACCCCCAAGCCCTTTTTAAATTTTTATTTGATTTTTTTTTTGAGACAGGGTCTCACTAAGTTACACAGACTGCCTCTGGCATGGAACTTGAGATACTTCTGCCTCTGCCTCTAAAGTTTCTGGGATTACAGGTGTGCAACTAACAAGTACTTTTTACTGATTTCTTTTTCTTTCATCTTCTTTAATATGTGCATTTAGGAAACTGATTTGTATTTTCTTCAGTGTACTTATGTGTATTTAATTGTAAGTACATATGAAAATTTATGAGATATGCAAAACTAGGACATAGAAACATACAAGGGAGAAATAATTTAAATAATTTAAAAATACTTCTATAACTAAAATATATCAGGTTTCAGGTGAAAGAAGTTATAAAGTGCCTAACACAACATTAAAAATACAGATTCACACCAAGATACATAATAGAGAAATTTCAGAACTCTATGAACAAAGAGAATATCCTATAAACTTCCAGAAGAATCTAAAAGGTCACAGTTAAATAATTTTATCAAAAGAAAGGCTGGAAACCACTAGGCAACAGACACGTGCCTTCATAAATCTGAGGGGAAATTATTTTCAACTTAAGATTTGATACTGAGCCAGACTTTTAGTTAAACATCAAGATAAAGATATTTTTAGATGCACAAGATGTCAATAAATGTATTTCCCATGCAACCTCACTCTAAAATCTGAGAGAATATTCTTCATGAGTGCTATAGATGAAATCTGAGGAAAAACCACACAATGGATGGAGTAAGCTGAAGAGCAAGCCTGGGAGAGGGACAAAGGGAGTCCTCGGGGTGACAGGGGGAAGCAGGATGACAGCTGTACGCAGAAGGCAACTGGTCCAAAAATGGAAGGATGTGGTAGATGCTAAGGAATCCATCCATAGCAGTACTTCTCCCCTGTGGTCTCTTAATTGACAGCATCACTTGGAAATTTTTTACAATGCAACTTTTCAGGCCCTCTTCAAGAAACTGTAAATCTGCAACAGGCAAATTCTGTTTTAACCAGTCTACCAAGGGATTTGAATATGTGCTAAAATTTGAGTCACTGAGCTATAAAAATTGGTAATTGACTGGATGAGTGGGGTGAAGGAGAAGTTGGGAAATAAGGGTAATATACAATTCATGGCTTACACAAGTAAAGACAATGTACAATTTGTGGCTTAAGCAAGTGAGCATGAAAAAAGAAAACAGAAGTCTAGATGAGCAATATACAAATAAGTTGGATTATGTGCACAGTCCACTTAGGTCTTGATCAGTCTTTAAACAGCTGAATCTACCTTCAAAGCCCCTGAAAATATGGGAGGCTTTACATTGTCTCCCACATTTTCATTTGCCCATTCCTAATTCTGTTCAAAGATAATTTTTGCTTTATCAACAAATAGCTATGACCACAGAAGCTAAGCATATTCGGGCTTGGTTAGTGCTTGGATGAGAGACCACCTGGTAATATCAGGTGCTGTAGGCTTGGGAGAAGGACCTGGTAGCTCACTCCTGAAACAAACCACCATTGAAAATCCTATGAATAGCAGAGAAGCACTGCCAATAGTGCTGAGCATGGCACAGTGTTGGGAGTGTTTTGTTTTGTTGTACATAGGGTCACTATGAGGCGTACCAAACTCAAAGGCACCTAACAACAACAAGAAGTTATGAAACCAGAGTCCTTTATGAAGTCTGATGAGAAGTTTGACCTGCTGCCAAAACGCCACATGAGAAGAGTATAAAAAAGTAGGAGACTGTTAATGACAAAGGAGCAATACCTCCATGAAGTTGATCTTTCTAACATTCTGTCTTAGGCCTTTAAACGTGTCTCATAAATCTTTTGGGCCCAATATTTTTAGGGTACCAAAGAATAAGAAACATATGAATAAGACATTTATTTGTTTTAGTGACTCATCTAGGTTTTAGATAACAAGTCAGTGAACATAATTGTCATTTTTAAAGCCTGATGCAATGACATACTGTTTATGTCCTGCATGGATTCGTGAAAAAGCCTCCCAGGACCTGGGTACTAGCCACTTCACCCATCTAGCATACCAGAGTCAGATAAATCTTGCTGCATTGGTACAAGATGCTACTGAATGTCTTCCCTTTTTCAGAAGAGAACATTGAAATGAAGAACTGTCATGGGTCCAAATAGATAGAAAGTGTCCCTTGAAGGAGACTCTCTGGGAAAATTTTTAAAAGAATTTCTTTCTTAGCATTTTTCTGTCTTTTTTACTTACTTGAAAACTCTTGCAGAAAAACCTAAGGAAAGACTCAGTAGAAAAGTGACTTGGGTTTTGTAAGCTTGTACGCAAGTGCAAAGTAGGAATGATGTCCCCAAAAGACACCCTGCCTTGGGTGAAGTGGTCAAGTGCATTGCAAAAATATAAGTAGGTGAGGCTTGGGTTGGAGTTTTGGATGCAAGGGGTCTGACCTACAGGTAGGAAAGGAGACAGGGCTAAGCAAGATCCCAGGGCACAGAGTGGAGTCATTCCTACTGGGTTAGTGGAGGAACAGCGTATTGCTACCAAAGGGCAATAAATGTGGCTCTGAGGCAGGGACCACTGGGTGTTCATCCTCCCAGTAGACGTCAGGGGCTGCCTCAACTTCCCTGGGCCTTCCATTCATTGATGACAGGCATTGCTGTCTTGAGAGGAGCCTGGGTGATTTGCATTCTCACATCTCCCATAACTTGTGGTTCCTCCACGTGTCTATCAACTTGGTGTGCTGTGAGGGCTTGCACGTGGCTGTGATGCTGAAAGCTATGAGACTTATATTTCAGATACCAGCATGGCCTCCCATGATGGAGAGGTTTCAGCTGAGATTCCAGACTAAGACAGACTAGGGAGAAGGACCCAGCAGTCCAAAATAATTAGCCATTGAAAACTCTATGAATAGCAGAAAAGCACTGTAAAATGAGCTCCCCATTCAAGAAATGACTGGAGAAAATTCGTCTCCTCAAAGTAGAGTCGATCTTAATGACAGGAGTGCAGTAAAGGCTCTTGGACTTCTGTTTGCTGATGTGGCATGGCCCAAAATGTGGAAAAAAAAAAAAAACCCATGCTGTCTGCCAAAATGGGCTCAAAAATAAAAAGATCATATGTGTGGCATGGTGTTGGCTGGTGTTTCATTCTGTTGTACTTCTGGTCTCTATGAGTTGGATCTGACTTGATGGCACCTAACAATGACAACAACAACAGGTTCCCCCTCTTGTGTCAGACCGTTCATACACAGAGTTTGTGCCAATCCGGTTGGCTGTGTTTCCTCTGCCAGCTTCTCCTTATCGTGATGAATGTTTTATTTGTTTGTTTTCCTCCTATCCAAGTGGGTGGAAAGATCCTGCTCTTACTCAAACTGTATTTTTTCAAAAACACTTTCTGTTTCTCAAGTATTTTTTTCCCTAAAGGCCCAGAATTTTGAGACCTAAAAGGCAAGAAAGATTCATTTTCCCTTACTTTCTGTTATATCCTTTTTATTTTGAAGCTGAGGCAAGCAATAGACTCTTAACAGTTTCTTGAATTAGAGGAAGGGAAAACTATAGAAAAAAAAAACAACTTCTAGAAAATGATGGCTAGGGTTAAGCCGAAACATATGAAATTCCTAGTATTCCATCGTTTTTACTTATGAAATAGCAATTTCAAATTGTTCAACTAATACCTTAAAGCCCTTTTCCCATTACATAAAAGTATTTCAAAAGATGCATAATACCTTCCATCACTATTTTTTTAAAAGTGCAATCTAACACAGTACAAACTTTTAGTCTAAAAGTGGGGCCAACTAAAGTAGAATGAGTCACAGAGAACTTTCTAGAAGAGGAGAGTTGTATTGACCCTAAGGTAGGGATATGGAAATGGGGCAATTCAGGGCACACGGAGGGCAGGACTAGTATTAGTGAGGACACATTGCTTGAAAGGCAGATTGGCAAGTAAAGGGACCTTGTATTCATTATCATTCAAAGATGGGTCAGGCAACAGAGAATAGGATTCTATAGTTGCTCTGGGTTTACGATTCTAACTGTGCAAACTTATCTTCTTTCAGCAAGCATCACGGTCTAGTGGAAGAAACTCATGACTGAGAATAACAGGACCTGATTTTTAATCCCAGCCCTCATATAACTGGCTGACAAAGCTTAGAAGACTCAGTAGCCCTTGTAAGTCTATATTTCCATATCTACTGAAAAAAAGGGGGATACTCACACCTCCTCTACCTCCTTCACAGGACTATTATCAGAATCTAATAAAATCATGTAGAGCTGTAAAAGTGTGAGTAATTTCTTTATAGCAATCACATTTGAAGTCTCATTTAGGCACTGTTTGACTTCATATATATTGATATCAAATTCAGAAAAGATGAAAATATCCAGACACAGTGGCTCACACTTGTAATCCCAGTGACTTGGGAGGCAAAAGCAGGAGGATTGCTAGTTTGAGGCTGTAGGGAGCCTGTGTAACTTAGCCAGACTCTGATTCAAAATAAAAAATTAAAAAATGGGCTGGGTGTGCAGCCTAGTAGTAGGGCACTTGCAAAGTATGTGCAAGGTCCTGAGTTCAACTCCTAAGTACCCTACACTCCCCTACAAAAGATGAAAATAAACTTATATTATTCAGATACTGAAGAAATGTTGACAATATTTCAATTATGAATGATAAAAGAGCCACCAGCAAAATCTCAAATTATTGTCCCAGGCTGGATAAATATTCTTTCCGTTAAAAAAAAAATTCTTACAACCTTAATCTTTTTCTTACTTTTCTTCCTATTCATCTTTCTCCTCTTCCTCCTTCTTTCTCCTCTTTCTTTTCCTCTTCCTCTATCTCAATTTGTTGAGCATAACCTGAAGGCAGAGTCTAGCACAGGTCTTTTATGTAATTATTTATATTTAATTATGTATCGTTCTGTATTCTGTAATCTTTCCATTTCCTAATCTAGCAAGATGTGCTTAATATTTACTTCAAAATGTAAATTTGAATAATGTGTACTTCAGGAAATTATAACAACAAATGTGTGTGTGTGTGTGTGTGTGTGTGTGTGTGTGTGTGTGTGTGTATACAGTTGTACCAACCTGGCATCTGATCCTTCCTGATCTCAGAAGCTAAGCAGAGTCAACCTGGTTAGTCCTGGTTATTCCACCTGGGAATACTAGGTGCTGAAGGATTGGGAGAAGGACCTGACAGCCCACCCTGGAAACAATCAGCCATCAAAAACCCTATGAATAGTAGAAAAGCACTGACAATAGTGCTAGGTATGGCACAGTGTTGGGGAGCGTTTTGTCTGTTATACATAGGATTGCTCTGAGTCGGACCCGACACAATGGCACCTATTTGCGGGGCATCGAACCTAGGGCCTCACACATGCAAGGCAAACCCTCTACCACTTATAGCTCCAGCTCTGGAAACATACTTTTTTGGGAAGAAAACAGATTGTTTTTGAACAGTCCACCCACCCCCTCACTAACACCCACAATACCTTCGTGAATTTCTCCAATGTTTTCCTAGTGGAATTTTGCAGATGCATGCCTGAGTCAGACCATCCTGTAAACTGGACCATCACCCCTCTGGACTGTGTGGCTTGAGCTTGCATCACAGGCCTGGCTGCCCTGGGCCTGTCCCACCCTCCACATCTGGGCCGTGACCTATTTGAACACTCCTACTGCTGGGAGATTTTCTCACCAAGCCCTGAACAGCCCTCTCTGAGTTATTTCTCTCCCCATCTTATTTAACCTCCCTGTTAGTGACAGTACTAGTCTCTAGGACGTCTCAGGCCCATCTGTGAGGGGCTAATTGATTTCCCTCCATCACTCTGTATTTATTTTCTTTTTCTTCGCCTCCAGAAGCATGCCCTGAACCAAAGGCCATGGCAGCAGCTCATGCTGGCAAAATCCTGCTTTTATTATTTCTTCTCTGGCAACAATTATTTATCCAGCTTGTCAAGTGATGGAGGACATTGCAGGGACCATCTGTTTACCCCTGTCTGAGTCCTTTAATGCAGTGGGACTCCATTTTCAGGAGCAGCGCGCTGATGCTGCTCGCATTTTTCTCCATTTGCCTTTGCTGCCTTTGGCGGCACTTCTTCACTAGCACTGGTGTTTTCACTTCATCCTTGTTCATTTGATTAGCATCCTCCTCTCTGAGTTAACTGTGTAACTTCCACAGAATGGTCTCTCTGGTTGTCTTGTTCTTAGGTGCCGTCGAGTCATGTCTGACTCATAGCAACCCTCTTAGGGTCTTCAATGGCTGATAGTTTCGGGGTTGCCTTGGGAGTGGATTGCCACATCCTTTTCTCATTTTTTATGGTGCTGGGAATTGAACCCAGGACCTCAGAGAATGCAGAGCGGCACTCTACCAACTCAGCTAAATCCCAGTCTGGTATCTCTGGTAGCAACCTGTTAATCCTTGAGAGGGTAAGATTCACCTCCTGCATGCTGAGACTATCTCTCTTTAGAGCCAAACTCTGTTGCTTCAATCACCTACAAGGCACTCAGTTCCCCTCCCATTCTCTTGTAGTGCCCTCCGAGCCCTCATCTTTTCTTCTGGGAGACAAAAAATTCTTGTCCCACTGCAAGCCGAAAATGCCAAGTGATTTTCCTGAAACACAATGGCACTACTTTAATCCCTCCAGAATTTTCCACTGGCCCCAGGCTAAGCCCACACATCCTCTTTGGTCATGACACACAATGTCTTTCAATACCTTCCCTCTGCTCTTCTCTCCAGCAGCATATTTTGTTATGGGCTCATACTTTTTTTTTTTTTCAATTACAAAGCCCTTCTGTGATTCCAAATTAGGTGGAAAGGGGTGGATTTTGGCCCCTGGAAGACAGTTGGCAATGTCTGGGGATACCTGTGGTTGTCACCACTGAGGCAGGAGGTAGGGAGATAATATTGATGTCTAATGGGTAAAGGCCAGGGATGGTGATAAACATCCTACAATGCACAGGACAGCTACATCCTACAAAGAATCACCCAGTCCAGAATGTCAAGAGTCAAGGCTGGAAAATATTTCAGCAGACCAACTTACTTGGAGTTCTCTGAATGCATCATACCTTCTGATGCCTACATCCATGTGCCAGGGATCCTTCCTCTCCAATGCTCACCTTTCCCCCACTATTTTTGTCCTAGTGTCTAATCATCCTCTAAAGTTCAACCCAAGGATACCTTTATTTTGATTTCCTGACCGTGGTCGAGTCCTTCTTCTGAGCCATCCATAATTTCATCAATGTACATTTATAGGGCATCTACTAAGTATCATTGTACTATGCTAGTTTCTAAAATAAAAATAGTGAGCAAAATTAACATGGGTGTAGCACTTATAGAATCAACAATCCAGAGGAGGAGATAGGAAATCATGAAAGAATCTCAAGAATAAATGCTGCCTCCAAGTCTTGTGTATGCCTCTTCTTCACATCACAGGACTCAGCTTTTATTTCTTTGTTCAATTTTGGAATAAAGCCTAGGAATCTCAGGCTAGACATTGGCAAACTTTCTCCTGACCACGTGTTGCCTTTTTAAAAAAACTTTCCTTGAACACATGCCTAGAATCCATCCCCAATGGACCTTTTTCCTTCTTCTATCCATTTTTTCCATCCTCTGTATCTATGGGCCTGCCATATTCCAGGCTGTGCAACATAGCTTGGGATGGTTTCCTTCACCCCCTCACTCTTTTGCTAAAGTTCTCTTCTTCCATTAAGACATAACTCACATATCACCTCCGCCTTACAGGTTTTCAAAACACAGAATTAACTTCTCTATTTGTAGGAACCCTTCTTAGAGGGTACATATCCATATCTCAGCATGCAATAAAAAGAAATGGTGAAAGGTATCATTTCTGGAGTCTGACAGAACTGAAGTTCTTTAATCTTTCTAAGACTCATCTGAGCAATAAATAAGATAATGGTGTCTTATTGCACAGTATATAAGTGATTGTGTAGCTCACCCCTGAACCAACTGCATTCTCTTTGAGCATAAGAACTATATTTTATTCATTACTGCACACCAGAGGCAAGAAAAACCTAAGCAGTAGATCTTGATGAATGTTTGAGTCCAGGATTGAATCCACATACTTCTCTCCCACAGCAATTTATCACCTAACATTAATCCAGCACTTACTAGGTCCAGAAATTGAATGAACAAGCTCACAGATTGCCTTATTTAAGCATTACAATTGCCCTATGGAACTTGTATCCATTGTACCCATTATTATTAGTCCTTATTTTATAGATTTGAAACCAAGAACCCAGAGAGATGAAAGAATCTACTTAGTTAAGTGGCAGAGTCCAAATTCAAATGCATAGTGTCTGATTGCAGATCCTTCGATTTTTACAGCAAAATGAGATAAAACAATATTTATTTCAAGAATTCCTATTAATGGTATAGAACAATAGACACAGAAGCTTTTTGTTTGGATTCAGATGCAACAAAAATGTCCACTTCTCTTCTGTTATTGTTGTTCTTAGATGCTGTCAAGTGGTGTCATAGCACCCTCATAGGATTTTCAATGGCTGATTATTTTGGGAGTGGGCTGCCATGTCCTCCCATTTTTGTGGTGCTGAGGATAGAACTCAGGGCCTCAGAGAGGACAGAGTAGCACTCTACCAACTGAGTTAAACCCCAGTCCTTCCACTTCTTTTCTAGAGTCACTAAAATCAGTTCATTTTTCTACAAGCTACTCACAAGGGTCAGTAGGGTATAAGGTGGTGGAATGGGAGGTTACAGCCATATAATTACCAAGATTTCCTGGAGGTGAGGACAGGAACCATTAATGGACTATATATGAGAAAGCCTCTCTGCAACTTCTCAGTCATAGGTGTTTCTGAAACAGGCACTTGTAGGGCATCACTCAGCTGTAAAGAGGACTTGGGGAGTTCCTAAGATACCTAGGCTGGGAAGCACCTACTTAAATTCTTAATTGTAGCCAAATGAGAATCATCCCTGCACCCAAGTAGGAAGGGCCATTGCATTTCACAATTTTCTCTTAGAGGGTACTATAAGCAATCCTCCCAAAAGTCACTGCGACGTAAAACTTGCAGCATAGAGAGTGAATGCTCTTAAAACTTCAAGATTTACTCATGGATTAGTGGTGCTGCCACTTCATTCTAACCTACAGTTCTGGGTCCAGGCTTTGGCCTTGGATTGCAGGTAACACTGTTCTAATGAGGTCCTTTAGGCTACCCTTGTGGCTGAGTCTTCCAGCTTAGGGAGAAAAGATAGCTCAGGTATATCTTTGACTTTTGCAGAAGAGAGGAGCCTCCAGGACAGCCTATACCTGTTTAACAGGCTGTCATATCTCACACTGTTGTTAATTCCCTTTGGACTATGTTTTTTTGGATTGAGAAGAGTATAAGCCACAGAGACTCCAGAAAAACCAAATGCAATGGAAGTAATGATTTCTCAGGAAGCAGAAGTCAGAGGAAGGCCAGAAAGGCTGGAAAACATGAAGGAAAAACATTTGAATTATGAATTTGAGAAAAACATGAATTTATCCTCAATTTAATTGATTTGTGGACAAGATGGGGTGGATTGAAGAGGAGGCAGAAGGAAACCACTTAATTTATGAACAGTCCAAGAGGAAAAGAAAGAAAATTATTTGTGAAAGCTATTTGATTAAATATATACATTTTAAATATATATTATTTTGCTATTTTCCATGGGGAAGAGAGAGTTGACCGAAGATAGTTTGGGGCACTATTTATAAGAAGGGAGAAGACACGCTGAGCAGCCCAAAGAAGCAGAGGTTATATGTATTAAGTCATAATATTACCTAATATATGGCATTCAATGAATAAGGCAGAAAATCAATCTTGGTCTTGTATGTACACACAAATGTTTATATAATTGAAAATCAATAAAATATCCTTAACCTGGTAACTGACCACAGTTTGGTAACTTAGGTTCTATCACACATAGAAGTTCCTTAAGTACTTGTTGAAATAATGAATGAGTTTCTTAGATTATTAGAGATGTGCTTCATAATTTAAGTGAATGAGGGGTTCTTTATCACCACTACACATTTACATATCTCTTAGTGAATACTTCTATGGATGTTCTACCCTGGTGTCCAATCCCATCAGATTTCGGAAGCTAAGCAGGGTCAGGCCTGGTTAGTATTTGGATGGGAGCCCGCCTAGGAATGCCGGGAGCTGTAGGCTTGGGAGAAGGGTCTGCCAACCCACTACTGAAACAATCAGCCATTGAATGCCTTATGGATAGCAAAGAAGCACTGACAATAGTGCAGGGCTTGGCACAGTGTTGGGGAGTGTTTCATCTGTTGTGCATAGAGTTGTTATGAGCTGGATCTGACTCAAGGGCACCTAACAACAACAACTCTTAAATACTTAATTTTACTGGCAAATCACCAATAATTATATGTTACAGTTGTAATATATATATATATTTATACATATATACATATACATATATATATTTGTATACACAACATAATTATATATTACATCTATAGTACATGATTATATAATTCTGCATAGTTATCATAGAAAAGTTATATTGGCAAGGCACCAATAGTAGAGATTTCTAGTTAATAGAATTCTATAGTTGACAGAATTCTTGGTATGAAAGGCTAGAATTTTATCATTGTCCATTAAACAATATGGTAGAGAGGTAACTGTCTTAAGTGACCAAGGCATCTGAGAAAGTCAGTTTCATGCTAAGACTCATTTCTCAGTTCCTGTTATGCCTGAGAACTCAACTCCCTCTGTTCCATAGACTTACTTTTGCCCAGAAGCAGTGCATTTTAACTCTGAGCCCAATTATCCCTACCATTTCAGCTTGCTTTGGCTGTAGCCCTCGTCTAGACAAACGCTTTCTCCGGAATACATTTTTATTTTTTTTGCCTTGTAAGTATGAATGAAATGAATCAGCAATCAGAAAGACAGCCAGGGTATGATTAGCCAGAGTGAACCGAGTAAATAGTGTTTTTGTTCCCTACATGTTGACAAAATTCACAATATTGCAAATTACAAAATTCACTCTGGGTTATTCAGGGGAAATTAAAATTGAATACTGTGCTCCATGACTTTACTGCCCTCCTGGCCAGGCTTGGAGCATCCAGATGGCATTCTGCATTGGTCTTGTGGGTCTTGTGGAGCCCTTGACTGGGGATCAGAGCCCTAGTGCTGGTGCCATCAGTGGCACCTGGCTCCTATATCTGTTCCAATTTTTCCCAGTTGTGACCATAAGACACTGATATGAGATGCTGCTGCTGCCCCAAATATGCATGAGGCACTTCAGTCCCCAAATTAAACCTCCAGAATGAGGCAGGGGCCAAGGGAACTCACTGGGTACAGTTGGATGGAACAGAACCAAGCATGTAATCAAGCAGGCTCATCTGTCAGGAAGGAGGAGGGAGAGACAGAGAGGAAAGGCAAAGAGGAACAAGGGGAGGAAAAGGCAGAAAGATTTTAAAAGAGGTAGGGGAGGCGGAGGCAGGTGGAGGAAAACCTCATCTAAAAGATAAGACTGAGGCTGAGACAGAGAGCTACCACTGGGGGAGGGAGACCAGATAAACAGTACCAAGTGCATAGAGAGCTTGAAGCTGTCCTGCACTGCAGGAAGTCTGGGTACAAATCTGCACGTGTGTGTTTGTGTGTGCATGCACACACATGCACTAGCTTCCTGATGGATAGGACACCAGGCTGGGACTGGTTCCTGGACTGGGCTGGTGTGATATAAATAGGAATCCACAGTGAAAATAACAGTAAAGAAAACATACACCACAAGATGATCACAAGTCAAGCTAAAATGCATTGTCGACATTTCAGTGTAGAGAAATGGAAGAGTCCAGAAAGACTCTAGGCTTAGTTGTGCTATTAGTAGTACAGATTGAAATGGCAATGTTCCCTAGGGTTTGCTATGTTCCAGACACAATGCTAAGCATTTTACATGTACCCCCTTGTTTAATCCACACATTAACTCTGTTCAGCAGGTCCTAGTGTTTCTCCTCTTTGTCAAAGGACCCTGGGAGATATCCAGCAACTTTACCCAACTTACATACCTACATGCAGAGTGGACAAAGGCTGGGAACACTCATAAAGAAAAAACAGAGATTGATTTTGAAACGATGTGCCAGCTTTAACTTCACAAACCAGGGCTTAGCTCAAGATTTTTCTCTGACAGTTTATCAGCTAGAAACATCTTACTTTGCTAACTAGGCATCCCCTGAAATTCTTTCCTGCTGTTTAAGCCAATGCAACATATAAAGTCTGTTACTTAAAATTAACCACTGAATGATAATGACATTGCAGGTGGTCCAGGAGTCTTTCTCTACAGTATTTTAAAAAATATCTTTTTTTTTTTTTTGGTGGTACTAGGGGTTGAACCCAGGGCCTCACGCTTGCATGCTTTGCAAGTGCTACACCACTGAACTGCACCCTCAGCCCTTTTCTTTTTCTTTTTGAGACAGGGTCTTACTAAATTACACAGACTGCTTCTGGTCTCCAATTTGCAATCTTTCTACTTCTGCCTCCAGAGTCGCTGGGATTGCAAGTGTGCGCCACTGCACCCAGCTAAAAATATCTTTTTATACTACAAGGAAGAGGGTGTCCAATAGACAAACCCCAGAGCACAGAAATATAACCAGTTTTTGTATTTATTATCTGCTTGCAGGCTGATGAGGAGAAAGACTATGGCTTTGCTCTAGAAATATAAGTGGTCAAATTGATGCCAGACCTGTGATGGGTGGCAGATATCATTTATGGCCCTGTTGCCTAATAGGAGAAAAGAAATCCCTGAGTAAGTGTGGCTGTGAAAATTGAGGTATCATACTCAAACCTTACAGTTTTAGTCATATCTACTCTTTCCTAAATATTATAAACAACTCCTTAAGACAGCAAAACTAACCTGCCTACAACCAGAAATTAAAGCCAATATAATGATGGTGCTCACAGCAGGCACTGAATTGTCAATACCATGTTTCCACAATAGACTCTGAAGGAAAGGGTAACCCAAGACATCTTTAGTAGGGTAGGTAGAGATATTTTATATGCAGGAACTGGATAAGTCTGGGAGGGGAGACAAAGAAAGGGGGTGAGAGCTGCCTCCAGATGTTTCTATGATACCCTAAAGCCAGTCACTGTAGTCCCTGTATCCCCTACACTACACACACACACACACACACACACATATACCCCTGAGTTAGAGGAAAACTATCCCTTGACTCTGGGTTTTCCTGAAAAAGGACCAGAGCAAGTCATAGCAAAATATCCTAAAATTTGTTGTGTTCTACTTGTAGAAGTCTTCACACTGGCTACTCATAGATTTGTTCTCTGGGTGTACATGATGCCACACCATCATTTGGCCATTCCCTTCATTAACTTCTCCTTTTTCACTTTTTACCTTCTCCAAAGCCCTGGTGGCAGCGGCCATATTGCTGACCTGTACCTGTATCCTGCCCTCAGGAAATCCAGTCAAATCAGAGTTCACCTCTTACCTCTCTAGAATTCTGATGAATATAATTTATAACCTCATTACAGAGAGAAGGGAAGAAGATAAAAAAAGAAATTGATAGGAACAAAACTTGGAATCCGTGGAGAATTAAGAAGAGGGAGAGATAAGAACGGTTAGGACCAAATGATATGCAGATTAATGGGAATTTTAATGAGTGACTCATCAGGAAATCATAAGAAAGAAGGCAAAGAAGAGATGAGAAGAGGGTCCAGTTAGGATATTTTAAGTATAAAATTAAGGATAAAGAGCTAGCCAAATTAATGATTTCTTATTTGTTATTCATTTATTTAATCTTGAAACAAGTTATATGAAGTGACTAGGATCTCATATAATGTAAAATATCAACTGTGAATAACATTCCTAAAATCAATGGAAAAATTATATTTTAGCGAAAATGCCACTAGTGGAATTGAAAAAGATGGCTTTGCAATTTGCTGTCTTTGAGAGAGATTTATAAGAAACTAATAGAAGACTCTTGACGGAAGGTGCTCTTTGCAGAGGAGGAAAGGACCTTGTCTCATTTAAGTACTTCCTCCGCTTGCCCTCCCTACCATTCATGCAAAATGGAAATCAGACACATGTATCAAGGGGACTGGGTCACTTCATCTGAATATTAACTGTTATATTAAGATTTGCTGCAAAAAGTCCATTAAAATTTTGCTTCTGAAGAGCGAAAGGAGTGGAAATAAATTATCAACTGAAGGACGTTTTGGAAAGAGCTCTTTTGAGCATTCATTACTACTATTTAGGACTAATTGAAATCAATCGTTCCAGTGCCTCAGCTCTTCCCAGTTCAGCTTTGCCCTTGGGGAAGCTTTATTTCTTCTAGCATCTGGGTCAACAAACAGGGCTTTGACTTTAAGCTCTGTAAAAAAAAGATCCAAGAGGCCTCTGTGAGGTAGGTAATGCAGTTTCAAAACAAGCTGTGTTCCCTGGAATGCAGAGTAGGAGTACACTCCATTTCATAGAAGGGGGAATGGGAGGAGTGCTGGGAGGATGGCATTATGCTCAGGAAGGGACAACTTGGCCAGGTTAATGGTGTATGAGGCTGAGGCAGTTCTGAGGCAGTGTCTACATGATGCCAACCAGATAATCTACAGGAGACATAATTCATCCCATACCTTCCACGATGTCCAGCAGTGTCTTCCAGCCTTTGCACTTGCTGTACCCTCTGCCTAGGTGTCCTTTTCCAAGTGTGATGTATGAAGTGGATTTTTATATGATTTGAAAGCAGAGGTGGAAATGCATCATTTAAAATGTAAACTACATGAGCATGTCTGAGTGCCTAAACTCATCACACCGATCCTTTCTCAGGTCATAGCTTCAAAGGCTCTTAAATGGCAATGCTTCCAATTATTTGTAGTTAATTGAAACTGACTCACATTATGAAATTAATCATAGGGGAGACTAGAATACTAGAGTGTGGGCCATAGGATTTGTTGTTGTTGTTGTTGTTAGGTGCTGTGGAGTTGGTATCTGACTCATAGCTACCCTGCATACAATAGGCGAAACACTATTGTCAGTGCTTCTCTGCTGTTCATAGGGTTTTCAATGGCAGATTGATTTCTGGGAGTGGGTTGCCGGTCCGTCTCCCAAGCCCACAGCACCTGGTGTTCCCAGGTGATCTCCCATCTAAATACTAACAAGGCCCAACCCTGCTTAACTTCCAATCTGACGGGATCTGATGCCACAGGGCTACAGCTGCAGGTGCTATTGTTAGGTGCTGTCAGGTCGTGTCTGATTCATAGTGACCCTCATAGGGTTTTCAGTGGCTGATTGTTTCAAGATTGCCTTAGGAGTGGATTGCCATGTCTTTCTCCCATTTTTTGCAGTGCTGGGAATTGAACTAGGAGCCTCAGAGACTGCAGAGCCATGCTCTACCAACTGAGCTAACTCCCAGCCCCAGGGCCATAGGATAGATCAGTTTTAATGAGAAATTAGAGGAAGAATAGAGAGGGTATGTGCTTCTGGAAGAGTGAGTGGGTAGGAACAGAATCGAACCAATCATCAGAAGTCTGGGACTTAAGTCTTTGCTTCTTATAACTTGGCTAAATTACTTGTAATTTTAGAATCTTGATTTTCTCATTATAAAACTAGGATAATAGTATCTTCACTGAGAATCTCACAGAGCTATTGTTGTTATGGCAGGAGGTGATCAAGAGAAGATTCAGTTTCTATGAAGCTCAAAACTCTTAGAATTTGGAGGACTAGGCTGAACACAGGGGCACATGCCTATAATCCCAGCAATTTGGGAAGAGATAGGAGGATGGTAAGTTCAAGGTCAGAGGCAACCTGCCTAATTTAATGAGACCTTGTCTCAAAATAGAAAGCAAAAACTAAGCTAGGAGTGCAGCTCAGTGGTAGAGCATTTGTAAAACATGAGTGTGGCACTGTGTTCAAGCTCCACATACATGCAAAAAAAAAAAAAGAAGAAGAAAAGAAAGAAAGAAAAGAAAAGAAAAGAAAAAAGAATTTGAGGGACTCCCATTAGGAAAGCAGATTATAATGATATAAAAGCAAAATTAGATATGAATGTAGAAATTTAGAATAAGAAAAATCATAGGGCATTGTGTAAAAATCACATACTCCTCTCACTTCTCCCCAAAACCAAAGCAACAAAATAATAAGCCTATATCCTCAGCTCAAATTTATCTTGAGGAGTTTCCCAAATAACCATGGCTACTTCAAAGTCACAGAGAAACATGATAGAGAGGAAGCTGAAAGAAAGAGAGAATGGGCTTAACAAATTGCAGTGAAAGCATCTACTTTTGCACATTTTACAAAACCATAAACCCCTGGCTAGGAATGTATTCACCTTGGAAGGGACTTGTACAACAAAAGGGTCTGGAAGTGAAAGCTGCATTAAGTTCATGATAAATCAGTTCTTGAGGTGGTTTGTTAAAGACCATTGTGGACTGTCAAGTATAATATAAATGGAAGGCATTGTTTCCATGTTCATATCCATACTTGTCAAGTGATAGAAAGTCTATCAAACAGGTTGCTGTTCTCGAATCATCACAGTAAACTTGGAGTAAATTGGAGTTTAGATTATTTGTATTCCAGTCACAACATAAATTATCAGTTAAGCATGCCTATTTATTTAGCTCGGGCTGGGATTTAGCTCAGTGGTAGAGCACTGTGCTGCGGTCTCTGAGGTCCTGAGTTTAATTCCCAGCACTGCAAAAATGGGAGAAGGGCCTGGCAATCCACTCCCAAGGCAATCCCGAAACAGTCAGCCATTGAAAACCCTATGAGGGTCACTATGAGTCGGATACCGACTCGACGGCACCTAACAACAACAACAACAATTTATTTAGCTCAGTTGGTAAAGCGCTGCACTACAGTCTCTGAGGTCCCGAGTTCAATTCCCAGCACCTCAAAACTGGGAGAAGGACCCGGCAATCCACTCCCAAGGCAATCCCGAAACAGTCAGCCATTGAAAACCCTATGAGGGTCGCTATGAGTCGGATACCAACTTGACGGCACCTAACAACAACAACAACATTTATTTAAATTTCTAGTCTCAGAATATATACGCCCAAGTACATATATAAAACAGGCTTTAGTTTTATAAGTGAATTTTTCAGTTTGTAGAACACTTAAAATACAAACTTTTATTTGAAGCCTTGGATTGTCTGTTGCTACACAACAAATAACTCCAAAATTTAGTGATTTTAAAAAATTCTGTAAAGGGAGTTGCCCAGTGATTGGCACATAGCTAATGCTCAGTAAATAGCAGGTATATTTTGGAGATGAGTAAAAAGAACATTAAATAATTTCTCAAGGTAACAAACTAGAAAACAGTTAAATTACTGAAACAAAATGTTTGAATCTAAAATCCAATATTGACTTCATAGCAACAAGCCACCTGAATATTGCATGCATATGTTAACTAAGTGACCAATTCATTGTATATGCATTCATATGTGATTTGTCTTATAATTTGACTATAAATAGAACCTCTTCTTTTAATGTAACTTCACATACTAACTAGAAAGTTAAAAGTCTCCAGATTGCAGGTGCTATTATTTAATTTTTGATGATAAATGTGATCCACATTATTGATGATGCAAGCACTGAACTTATGAATTGCTTTTTAATTATTCAGTTTGATAGCACACACAATATTTATAATTAATAGGAACCTGGAGATGGGAGCAAATTTCCATCTTTTCCCTTAGTTCACAGAATTGGTATAAGCAGTAATACAGCTGAATTTAGCACACAGCAAAATATGATCATATTTCCAAATTGTTATGCATATAACTGATCATGAAACCCTTTTCTTGAATGTTAAAGGCGATTAAGGGGGCTGTTTACCTAAAATTATTTGAGCCATATCTGCTGTGAGGTTGAGATTCTGGTTTAGCAGGAACTGTTTAATGCACCAAGCATACATATAAGGTTTTCATAATTCATCAACTCGACTTTTGCACCTTCCTATGCATTTACAGAGACTGGATACATTATACAGTGATGGATGGGATGCTGATTAAATGAAATTTGTTGCTCTTGCCCAGAATACATATATTTTCACATTAATTTAGGAAATTCTAAATGGTGTCCTTAAAAATGACTGCATGTTTATACAACTATTGAACACCAGGGTGAACTAGAGTTATTAGGAATTTGACAAGGAAAAGGGTTGTTTTCCTTATTTTACAGGGGATTGCTGTTTACTTCTGCCCACCAAGACTAAGAAAGCAAACTAAAGCATGAAACTCTTTTTCAGACCCTTAACAGTTCTTGAGATCTTCACTGTGCTAGACCAGGCTATCCTCCACTGTTAAGGAAGTTAATGATGCTGGGAAAACTGATCTAGTCTACCTCCCTGTATGAAAATCACTGAGTACCTTCACACATTAAAAATTTTCAGAAAGTAGTAACAAAACTCATTTGGTACCTGGTGGGATGGCTGACTCTCACCTGCTATCCCTGCAATTTCAGAGTCAGAGGCAGGAGGATCTTGAGTTTGAAGCCACAGACAGCCTGAGTAAATTAGCAAGACATGACTTAAAATGAAAAATAAAAAATGGGCTGTTGATATATATAGCCCAATGGCAGAGCACTTACAAAGCATGTGTGAGGCTCTGGGTTCAATCCCTAGTACCACAAAGACAAACAAACAAAAAATCATTTATCTCACTTTAATTCAGTGTTTCTCAAGTGCATTTAAATAGGGAGTTCTTTTTCTTCTTCAAAGAACATGAGGTCTTTAGTCCTTCATCCTTTTATAAGGGCTACCCACTCACTAGTACAGTGAATGTATAGAATATCATTTTACTAAACCAAGTTCCCAACAACAACAACAACAACAACTGACAGATAATTGAGTTATTACCAACCTTTTGCTATTTTAAACCATTTTGTTTGTAAATTTTAGCAAACAGCCATGATTATTGTCTTTATACATATTATTATATTTGAGATGCATGGTCTTGACTTGATATTAATATAAAAGCTATAAGACAATGCCCTGAATACCCCAAAATTCACTCCTTGAAGATCATAGTGCAATAGTCCCTCCTTCACAGTAAAAGTCTTGTGGTTTCTTTTTATCCTTTCATATTTATAAACTGTACATTCTAGTTCATTTGCTGGGGATTATAAAATAAAACAACCCATGATGTACGCCCAAGTTGGCATAGGGCCCACTCAATAACACTGTACAACTTTTGTGTCTCTCTTCACCAGTATTTGCTGTAAGGCAAAGAGAGCAAGAGGTGCTTTGATCAGGATGCAGACAAAGCCCCATCTGTCATATTTCTGTAGAAGCCACCTCTCTGCTTGGCCTGATCCCATTCTGGATCTGGATGTACATTTTCATCAAGGGCAAAATCTGGCACAGAACCAGCAGGTCAGCACCTCTGGCTTCCTGGCTGAGAAGATCTGGGAGGATGTCTGTGGTTACCCTGCATTATACTCAGGCAGCTCATGGAAGGGCTGAGATAATTATACAAGTCACCACAAATCTGCTTCTGCTTATCTGCATTTCCCTCTATCTGGTGATTTTAGTCCCTTTCCTATTTGTTTTTTGTTGTTGGCTTGTTACAAAAAGAGAAGTATATGGACCACAAAGAACAAATCTCCAAAGTCCTTCTGTTTTCTGGGGCAATGGTGATGTTCATCTTTACTTAGCTTTCAGCTCCTCTTTCTATTGGTCAATGTAATTACTCAACACATGGCCAAATGACTCCTTTGCAATCAGGAACCAGATACATTCTTGTGTATAAACATGATAATGATTTATGTATTTTGGGAAAATTCTATGCCCAGCCAAACTCATTATGACTATGATATTTACATATACCCAGGCCTAACTGTATTACTACTTTCCAGAATGAACCCTCTATCTCAGTGTTTCCATGCCCAAACATCACTAGCTAGTGCTGTACTCACTCTTGTGTCCAAATATCACTAGTTGTACCATTTCTTCTTCCAAAATAACTTCCATTCTTTCTCTTCTTTCCTTCCCTCCATTATATTTCCTCTCCGATTTTATAAAATAGATCTGCTCTTTCAGGGATTATATCCTATCCAAAACTGTCTCAAAGCCTCCTCCACCCATCCTAGCTCAGTAGGATTTCTTTGTCCTCGTTCCACTGGGCATTTGCCGTATTTGGTCTTCTGTGTGAGTGTGTGTGTGTGTGTGTGTGTGTGTGTGTGTGTGTGTGTGTGAGAGAGAGAGAGAGAGAGAGAGAGTTAGAGATAGTTTATCTCCATGTGTTTTTATGTGTTTTGTCTTCAGTCAGATTATAAGTATCTTGAAGTCAGTGACTGGTTTTTCATCTTTTCATATTTGCAAATTACATTCTAGTTCATTTTCTGGGGATAATAACACGAAACAACTCATGATGTATGCCAAAATTGGCATAGAGCCCACTAAGTAACTCTCTATAACTTCTGTGTCTCTCTTCATCAGTATTTATTATTTTTAACATATTACACACTCTCACTAAACCACATTACTTATGAGTTTTCTTCCATTTTTCCAAAGGTAGAAAATGCAACACTGCCCTTAGAAAATTAAAATATTTCATTGCAAAAAATATATTTTTAGAATTTTAAGTAGTGGCATGTCTATCTGAAGTATTTACTAATGGCAAATCAAATTAACTAATGATGAATAGTTAGAGAAGAAAGATTATTCCCAAACATATCTTGAGATCTTGCTATGTACCAGGACTAATCTTAGGCTCTAGAATCAGTGAGTAAAACAGACACAATCTCTGCCCTCAGGAGGCAAATGCATTGAGGATCTTTTGCTCTTGAGAAACTATGGACCCAAACTTGAAAGCCAAGAGAGAAAAGAAATATGAGTGGCCATTTGGAATTCTGGACATAAAATATATGCATCTCCTATTTTATGCAGACATGCTAGTGTGTGGCTGCATAAAATGGGGTCTTTTTTATTATTCTTTTATGGATTGGCCATAGACTATGCAATACAAGTGGAACATAAAAGAATAATGGAAAAGACGAGACCTGACTAAATAAATCCCTTGAAAGCTTTTTTTAAATACTCTGTCATAAGAATAAATTCCCCTTGCACTGTTTTTTGCTTCTGTTCTTTTCTAGGTCACCTGAAATGGAAATATATTAGGAGAATGGCATGTGCGTTAAAAATCTTTGCAATATTTCTGAGTCAACACTAGACCTTTACAAACCAAAAGGAAATAATCAGAATTAACATATTGTGGGAAGGGCACTGAATAGCACTGAGAAAAACCTGAAAGTCTCTACCCATTTGTCAAGACTGATGGTTATTACTATAATAAGAAACTGAAGCTGAACAAATTATAAGACTGTTCTTATTGACAGTTTTCAGATTGCAATCATGCTCTTTGTGAACACATAATAAGCATTAGGTAATCCTCATGATAAAGACTTTTGAGGATGTTCCACAGAATAAATAAAATGAAGAGGTTATGGCAGTGCAACATTTATTGCGGAACTTGGGCCCATATATATGGAACAACAGGCTACAAATGTGTCATTTCCATAATATGATATAAAATTACTCCTCAATGTTAGAAATTTCCAAGTCACAGGGAATAGATGAATGATTAGGAGGTAGAATCGGAGCACTTTATGATAAAAATGAGGTATTGATTCTGTGAGATTTTAATTTAGATTAGTTTCACTTAGAAAAAGTTATAAATTGAAATGTACTCAACGTGGCTCACATTCAAAATGACTTATCAGGATTCCAAAATGAAACCTTAGGCAAGCGATAATTTTAACTTCAGCACTCACTCAGGTTGCCAACTCTAAATTATAGCATCTTTGCAAATAATTTGGACAAGAACAAGACAAGTAGTATATCTCTGAATGATGAATGGAAGCTTGAGCTTCAATTTCAGAAGGAAAGATGGAAAAAGTACTGGAAGTGAGTATCCGGCCATAATAAATTAGGAAGACAAACATCTAAACTATTAGAAAAGTGATTCAACATAAGCTATGCCATATATTTGCCCAATGCCTATTTCAATTGGTGGTTTCAGATAGTCAAATGAAGGGAATTATCTGTAGGCAAACACAAAAGTGGACCTTTTTGGTTCATATCTAGATTTCTTAAGATTATAATTTTTTGGTGCTCAACTGTGGTCTGAAATTTTTTTTTCATTCAGCCTTATTAGACTTTTATGTATGCACTTAAATCATAGAACATATAAATGCACTAAAACAAAGCTTGGTATATACTAGGATGATGATAATAATTATAATCACTACAATGTTTGAATTCAGTTCATAGAGTGCTGCTCTGCATCCTCTGGGACTCTGGGCTCAATCCCCAGCACTGCAAAAATGGAAGAAGGACCTGGCAATCCACACTCGAAGCAATCTCAAAACAATCAGTCATTGAAAACCCTATGAATAGCAGAGAAGCACTGACATAGTGCCAGGCATGGCATAGTGTCGAGTAGTGTTTCATCCTGTTGTACATAGGGTCACTATGAGTTGGACCCAACTCAATGGCACTTAACAACAACAGTGTTTGATTGCTAACATTGAGTAAGCTCTTATGACAAGCCAGGCACTAAAGTGAATATTCTTATTATTACATTTAATGTGGAGTTCAGAAAGTATTATGCCCCTTTATGTACAACCATGTCTCACTTTTACATTTAGTTTTACATTTTCCATACTGAAATTTTTGGTCTTTTATTTGTATTCTACTATTTGAAGATTCTGCACTGGGATTTAGCTCAGTTGGTAGAGCACTGCTCTGTACTCTCTGAGGTCCAGGTTTGAGGTCCTGGGTTCAATTCCCAGCACTGCAAAAATGGGAGAAGGATGTAGCAATTCGCTCCCAAAGCAATCCTGAAACAATCAGCCACTGAAAACCCTATCAGGGTCGCCATGAGTGGACACGACTTGATGGCACCGAACAAAAACATCTTAAGATTCCAGGATCAAGCATATGCATATTTTGCTTCATCACTTTTTCTGTCAATTCATGCCATTTCCAGGATATACCTTTGCTTCTGAATTACACACACACACACACACACACACACACACCCTGCACACATAAACATTCTGATATTTTGAAATGTTCCTACAAGGAGTCTCGATTGTATTAGTTTTTCCTCCTGACCCTTTTTAGGGAATTGGCCTTTTAAGATTCAGTGATTTTTTTTTAATATCAGGCGACCATTATTAAGTGATTTTCTGATGTACATGGTTTGTAGTATCCATCTTTGGAATTGTTAACTGCCCTTAGTAAAGAATGATTTAGTTTCTGTTCTGGCTCTTTCATAAGAGCTCAGCTTTCTAATCTTTCCTTTAAAGAATTCTCCTTTGTTGGTTCAATACTTACCTCCTTAGAAGTTCTTTGTTAAAAGTTTAGCTTCTGTAGCATCCAGGGATGTTTCAGGGGCCATTAAACTTAATGAGTTACCAATTTTTTTTCCCAAAGTGTATATGAGGTGTCCACTAAAGATAACTTTTACAGGTCCTCCTGATTTATTACAAAGAAAGTCTCTTTTCAACAAAAGCTTTCAGACTGAAACTTTCATGCTAGTCTAAGAGAAGCAAACTTTTGGTCTCAAGTGCTGCATAATACATCACATGCCGTTTCTGTATCCTTGGACTATTATATAATCAAGCTCTCCATTACATCAAAGCTTGTCTCCCTACATAAAGACACACTGACAGTAGATAAATCCCCTTTCTCTCCGACTGTATTTTTTTTCTCATAGAACTCCATTGAATGAGGATAATTTTTTTCCTCTTTGAAAGAAGATTTTAAATTTCACACATATTTATCAAAAAACAGTCAAAGAGTAATAGGTATTTTTTATCAAAAAGGTGTTTTTCTTTCTTCCATAGAGTCTCTAAAAAACCATCTTTATGGAACCATCAGAGGTCCTTTCCAGAAGCAAGTCTTCAAAGCATTCCTTTAGCCCAGCGATGCCCAGCCCATCAGAGAAAGACCCTCTAAAGATCCTCACGCCCTATCCATCCTATTTGAGCCATCAAAAGGAACTCCTGACCCAGAGGAAGTAGAGGAAGAAGTCACAAAACAAAGAAGAAGAAAGAAAGGAAAAACAGGCAGGAAATGCCCCTGATCGACCTGTCGGAGAGACAACAGGAGGTATAGCTTAGGGGAGGCAGCTCTGTGGGGTCATCTTCCCACCACCATTTATAACAAAGGAAGCTGATGCTTTTAGCTCCAAAAGGGCTCACTGACCTTCATGAGATCCGGGGTCTGATTCCAGCTCTGATATTTGTAAAAAGATATTCCCCAGCATAAAAACTTCAATTCTATAAACTTTGCCCATCACATCTAAAATTGCCAGCCAAGAGCAGTGGTCTGCAGGACCTTACGCACGTTTCTTAGCTTTTCCATTCCTCGGACCTTCATTATAAAATGGGGGCAACTTACTCCATTAGCAAATATTTTTGAGTGTTTATTATGTGTTGGGAAATCTTTTAGGTATTAAGACTATCAGTAACCCTCCTCCAAAAGACAAAAGTTTTTAAAAATCCATACTCTAAATTTTTTATGACACATTTTTATTTTTGTGTTATTGTTTTACAACATGAAACAATTTCTAGAAACGATTTCTCACCCATTACAACCTCTCTATCATACTTGAATTTGGGTTGGGCCACCATGACCATGCAGACTCAGAACAGTTCTGCTCTTTGAATGTTTAGACTTCTACATAAACCATCTCAACTACTGCATTCTATGTACATTCTATGAAGAAGATTTAGATAATTTTTAAAAATAAAATGAATGATGTACCATGGAGCAAAGGGAAACAGGGAAGGAGAACAGAAGTGTGAGAGTTGCAGTTTTAAACGGGGAAACTGGGAAGGACTTTCTGAGTCTGTGACATGGCAGCAGAGACTGGAGCTAGGTGAGGGTGAACCATGGCTACTGGGGCATGGCACGGAAGCAAGAGTGAGCTATAGGAGAAAGCTTGAGCTCCAGGAAAAGAAAGGACCCTAAGGGAGTGGGGAAAAATGCAAGACTGAGAAAATAATAGGAGGTAAAGCTCAAGAGCGATGCAGGAAAAGATCTTGTACTGTTGGGCTTCACCCTAAGGGAACACAAGGCTATTTTAAGATTTTGAGCGGAGAGATACCATCTTAGAGTTTAACAGGCTCACCCTGACTACTGGTTTAAGAAGAAAGGTGGCCTGCTCAGAAGCAGAGAGATAGCTGAATAGGCTACAGTAGTTGTTGAAATAAATGACCGTGACTTGGGTAAGGAGGGAATGAGAGATGCTGAATTCTGGTTGTATTTGTTGCATAGAATCAGCAAGAATTTCTGACAGTACAACATGTGACATGTGAAAACAAGAGCCAACGATGACTTTGACAGGGTAACTGGTTATAGGCAGGTGCTCTGCATGGAGTCAGAGGAATCTGCAGAGGCTGCAGGGGGTGTGGGAAGGACTGAGTTTGGTTTTGTGCGTGTCGTCTGGGAGGCCAAGTAAATTCCCAGGTGGAGAGGCTGAGCTGCCACGTAGATGATGGTGGTAGTTATTACTAATGACGGTTGTGAGGATTCAAAGAGCTTTATGATCCAACCCTGCCTACTCTTCCAGTCACGTTCACCACCTACCCGAAGCACAGCCACACCAAACTATTTTGTGTTCATTCTCATTTTCGTGTCTTTGAATTTTGCATGTGGAGCTTCTATTCCAGGATGATCTCTCCTCCTTGTTCACTTGTTCATTTCATTCTGCCACTTTTTTTTTTTTTTTTTGGTACTGGGGTTTGAACTCTGGGGCCTCGCTCTTGCATGCTTTGCAAGTGCTGTACCTCTGAGCTACACCCCAGCCCATTTTATTACTTTTTGGGACAGGGTCTCCCTAAGTTACACAGACTGCCACTAGTCTAGAACTTGCGATCCTCCTGCCTTTGCCTCCCTAGTCACTGGGATTATAGGTGTGTGCCATCGCGCCCAGCTTCATTCTGCCACTTCTTATTAGCCCTTACTTACATCAATTCTGTCCTTGCTCTCCCTTTGTTTACAATTCCAAGGGAGATGCAAAGGGATATTACTTAAGATAAATATCACTTCCTCCAGGAAGCCCTCCATGACATCTCTGAGTGGAAATGAGATTTTCCTCTATAAGTACTCAGAGGGCCATTATGGGGTTTAATGGCAACTTTTATCACATTTGTTATTTAGTAACTACTTGATTTTTACTGTATTAAATGATCTCTGTGAGTATCCCTAACAGGATACAGCCCCATCAAGGAAATGTCCTGTTTTATGATATAACAAATATAAGATATTTGATGAATGAATGTGTTATACTGCAGAAGAAAAGTGAGAAACTGTCACTTGGGAAAAAGATTTTAATAATAGAACGTTTGTGACAAAACTGATCTGAAAAGAGGCAAATCTCTAATGATCCTTTCTGCTCAAGCTCTTCTTGACCCAGTCAGGTGAGCCCTGGTGTACAGCACAGTGCCTGGCACTAAGGCTGTGCTTATTAAATATCTGCTGATAGAGGGAACAATGAACTCCAGAAATTAGCCACAAAGGAGGATGGTATCTCCACAGTCGATGCAACGGTGGAAAATTAGTCACTGGAACGAAATTTGGAATTTAAATTTCAATCACTTTAATAAAAAGTACCCAGCAGGATTATTTCACACTAGTAATGTTGTCACAACCTTCTGGGAAGAATTTATTCTTAAACATGTCTTAAAAATGCCAGGCTCCAAAGCCACCTGTCAATGTTGGTTTGCCAATATCGGATAGCTAAGAGGCTAATGTTTTTGAAAACAGCAGCTGCCAGGCATTTCTGAAGGAGGTGCCAGGGTGTTCAGATGAATGCCCTGGGAGAACTACTCTTCCTTCCTGAAACATGCTATTATCTCCTTCAGCCATTCGCCTGCCTGGAATTCACTTCTCCTCCATGTCACCTGGCTCACTTCTACTCCCCCACATTTCAGCCTGTCAGTTCCCCAGCGAGTTCTTCACTGATCCTCCAAGATACCTGTTGATTCTTTTGTAAGTGTTCTCAGAGCAACTCATGCACCTCCCTAGCACAACAGTGGTCCCCCCTCATCACTGCTCAGTTACCCATACCTTCCCTTTGTTATAATTTGATGGAGGAGGGTCCCAGAAATCGAATGTTCCAGAAGTCAGAAATCATATATCAGTTATCCTATAATTCAGTTTGGGCCAATTCCACTAATAATGCCCTGCTAAAGTCACCATGGCTGAGTTGTGGTACTTTTAAATTGCTTAATTCTCTTTTTAAAACTATTACCTCAATTTGAGAATTTGAAGTCCTAGGTCATATACTCTTTTTTTTTTTTTAACAGCCCTTCTGGATTTTTATGCTTTATAAGAATATCTGAAATTCAGATTTGACCACCTCAATGTCAGTCCTGAAAGGAAATTCCATAATCACTCCTATAGGTGTTCCTGGGACTTCTGATCTATACCTATAGTAAGGCTGGACTGTTTCTTTCCATCTTTCCTTCCCACTTTCCTCCCTCCTTCCTCGTCTTCTTTCCTCCCTTCATTCCTTCCTTCCTTCTCTCTCCCTTATGCAGTGGGTCATTCCCAACCTCACTTCTGCACAGAGCAAGGGAACCATGGTAGATTTAGTCAGATTCTTTTTCCTGTATATCCATATAGTTTCTAGAAATGTACTTGGGTAAATGCAATTGTTGATTTCTCTGCATCTCTGCCAAGGTCCTTTATGTCTATTGGAAATAGTGCATGTAGTCCTTGAAACTATTGAACTCACATTAGTTGTCGGAGCAGTAGATGGAGTACAAATCACAATTAGAGACCCACTGAAAAATGAAATCACTTATAAGACAATCCTAAGTCCACTTAACATGCAAGTGACATCAAATGCTAATATAAAATAGGCAAAGTCATTACCTAGTTGTACCAATCATTTCACCATTCATGCAAGAGAAAAATGTGCTGAGTCCAATGACAACTTATAAACTGAGTTTGCAAAAGAAAAATGGCAATGTGATAAGCTAAAAAGTCTCAAATTCTGATTGCTGAATATCATTGAATAAAATTAAGATCATATAGTAAAAATTTATTTGCCAAATTTATTTGGTTCTCAGAAATTTCCTTTTCAAAAACATCTAATATACAAATAGGCATTTTTAAACACATATACCACAAATATACACTTGGTGTGCTAAGAAATCATTAAAGCTTAATGTTAAATAAAGAAGCCAAAAATTAAGTTCTAATTCCTGCTTTAACCTAAATTAGTATTGACCTCTAAATCTATAAATTCTATTTTCAAGTTAGACGTGGTATTGTTTATAAGTCTATTGCTCTTCAGGGACAAGAGAAATAGAAGAGAAAATTAGAGCATTCTGAGAATATTGTAAAATAGAAAACTGTGTGAAATTATTGAGTGCATTACGATGTTGGAAATAAATGATCATGAAGTCCATTTGTATTGTTTCATAAATTCAAAATACTATTATCTTCTGACAAATAGCTGTGACTTTTATGAAATCAAAGACCATAGTTCAAAGAGACAATGCTTAAATGAAGTTAACTATGAGATATGGTGTTAAGATAGTGTATGTAAGTGTTTTCTGGGGTTTGGGGGAGACTGACCTCCTGGTTACTTTATCTGCCTATTATTTCTCATTTGAGCTTCATAATTGCATTATGAGCACAGCTCTAATGATTCATTTGTGGAAAGACAAAGAGTTCTGGATTCAGTGTGTGTCCTAAGAAATAGAGTTGGTGTTTGTTTCCACCCAATCCAGTTTTATTAACCTGAAACAATGCTTCATATCTTCTTGAGTTGAATGTTTTCTGTAAAATATAGGTGGTGGCAAGTCAGACCTACATGGTTGCCAACTTTAGACGTGATCCCTACCCCCACCAAATTCCAGGTAAAAACATAAAAGCTCCCATATCTTCTCACAGTGGCAGATGAGTCATTTCTACTCTACTTTTGAACACACATATTCTCACAAAAATCTACTAGATGTGCTAAAATTCATTGAAGTATAAAATCAAATGAAGAAACCAACAATTAAATTCTATTTCCTGCTTTAGCATAAATCAGTGCTGATGGCACCTAACAACAACATAAATCTATAAAATTTTATTTTCAAGTTGTGGTATTGCTCCAGGCTGCAGCATTTCAAGGCGCAGTATCAATTTGCTTTATGAAAGCTTGAAGTTCTTGCTTACCTCCTGCCTCTGCATGGTCATTGAATCTTGTCCACTTGAAACCTGCAGACCTGACCCAAACCTAATCCCACCCCAAGTACAGCTGTTGTATTTTCAGCTTTCTCTTGGAAGCTCCTGGAGATTTACTATATTTTCTCATGAGCCTGACTATGCATGTTGAAATTCTATTTCTCCTAGCATTTTTGGATTTTTGCTACAGGAAGGTTTTCTGGTCATATACCCCACCACACTGCCAGAAATGGAAATTTAAACAAGATCTCAACTGAAATAGTAGCAACCTAAAACAAAAGAAAATAAAAAACAAACATGCCAAAAACCCCAATTATTTTTTCATAATTGTGTAATTCTTAAAATATACTTTCATGTATGCTATTTTTGAAAACATAGCTACTGATATATAAGTTTTATTTATATAATCATAAAATTTCAGTCTTATATAATTTACAAAGAACCAAAGACTTATAATAGGTTAAGAAATTAAAAATAAATTGGATTGTGTGTAACATATATTTAATGTACCTATGTTCTACTTATGTTGTTGTTGTTGTTAGGTGCCGTCAAGTCTGTATCTGACTCATAGCGACCCTCATAGGGTTCTCAATGGCTAGCGATTTGGAAATTGCCTTGGGAATGGGTTGCCAGGTCCTTCTCCCATTTTTGTGGTGGTAGGAATTGAACTCGGGACTTCAGAGACTGCAGCACAGCGCTCTACCAACTGAGCTAAATCTCAGCCCTTCTACTTATAGAGAATGGAATACTTATAGAATAGATTCTATAGAATATACAGAATCAAGCCAGGTGCAGTGGCTCACACCTGTAATCCCAGCGGCTTGAGAGGTGGAGGCAGGAGGATGGCAAGTTCCAGACCAGAGGCAGTCTGTGTAACTTAGCAAGACCCTGTCTCAAAAAGCAAAAACATGGGCTAAGGGTGCAGCTCAGCGGTCCAGCACTTGCACAGCATGCAAGCGTGAGGCCCTGGGTTCAACCCCCAGTACCACAAAAAAAAAAAAAAAAAAGAATATATAAAATAAAAAAAAATATATATATATTTATATTTATATATATATATATTTATATATATTTATATATATATATATAATTTATATATATATATATAATTTATATATATATATAAATTATATATAATTTTATATATATAAATATATATATATTATATATTTATATATTTATATATATAAATATTATATTATAATTTATATATATAAATATATAAATTATATATATAAATTTATATATATATATAAATATAAATATATATATATATTTCTTTTGATTCTATATATTCTTTTTATTCTTTTATTTTTATTATTTATTATTATATATATATAA
>VMDO01008507.1:0-83502 GCA_007922755.1 Pedetes capensis
TAACTTTTCCTTTGTTTAACTTAATCTTTGCTGCTTCCTTCTTTCTTCTCTTTCTCTGCCCCTTCTCCTATTTTCCATTTTGGGAAATTACCATTTTTCACACTAAATAATTTGTTACTTCATAGCTTATTCTATATTATTTTCACCAGTTTCTGTTCCATGGGCATCAGTGTATAGCAGTTGCCCTTCACTGATTTTAAGTGTCTGATTTGGTTGGGTATTATACCTGTCACAGTCTCCTCTGAGAGAGGGACTGGGAATTGAAATCTGAAAAGAAAGGCACTCACTAAGAAGATCCCCATATGATCACACTAGAAACTTAAAACCCATGAAAAAGCAAGCACATCTCCCAAAGACCATAATTCTTTAAATACCGAATCCAGAGGGACTGATATAGTTGATATGTCAGACAAAGAATTCAAAAGTCTAGTTATAAAAATGATCAGCAAATTGAAAGAGGACATGAATGAGTAGATGAATGAAGTAAGGAAAGCAACATTGGGTCAGAAAGTTACCAATATAGAAGACAAATTCAGTAAAATGGATGACAAATTCAGTAAGGAAATTGAGATTATGAAAAAAACCCAGAATGATGGAAGTACAAACTCAATAAATCAAATTTAAAAACACAGCGGAAAGCATCACCATTAAATAAGATCAAGCATAAAATACAATATCAGGGCTGGAAGATTTGATTGAAGAAATACTGTGTTCCAATATAAACAAAGAAAAAAGTAAAAGAACATGGCCACAACTTCCAAGAACTCTGATGCATTATCAAGAAAATAAATCTATGAATACAATATGTAGAAGAATGAGCTGAAACAAAATCAAAAGGCATAGAAAACCCATTCAATGAAACCATAGCAGAAAATTTCCCAAATCTAGGGAAGGAAATGGATATCCAGCCAAAAGGGATATTTAGAACACCAAATAGATGTGACCAGAAGAGAACCTCCCCACAACATTATTATAATAAAAACACCAAGGTTAGAGAACAAAAAAAGAAAAAACAATATGAAAAATTATAAGAGAAAAACTCACTTACAAAGGGAAATTCATCAGAATAACATTGGACTACCCAGAACAAACCCTAAAATCAAAGCATGAGATGACATATTTGAAGCCCTGAAAGTAAATAACTGCCATCCAAGATTACTATATCCTTCAAAGTTATCATTTAAAGTCAATGGAAAAATAAAGACCTTCCAAGACAAACACACACTAAAGCAGTTCATGACTGTCAAGCCAGCATTACAGAAGATACTTAAAGGAGTGCTCTGGACATGGAAGAAAGACAGTCTCATATAGACATAGGAAAGTATTTCCTTAATAGGACTCCAATTGCTCAAGAAATTGCAACAAGAATAGATAAATGGGATTACATGAAATTAAAAAGATTCCATACAGCTAAAGAAACAATAACAGAGTCAAGGAAATCCCCACTAAATGGGAAAAAATCTTCACATCCTAACATCAGACAAAGGTCTAATTACCAGAATTTATAAAGAACTCAAGAAAAATCTCCCAAGAAAACAAATAACCCAATACACAAATGGGCAAAGGAACTGAATAGACAGTTCTCAAATGAAGAAGTCCATAAAGCCATGAAACACATGAAAAAATGCTCAATATCCCTAGCCATTAGGGTAATGCAAATTAAAACAACTCTGAGATTTCACTTTCCACCAGTAAGAATGACCAAGATCAATAAAACAACAACAAATGCTGGTGAGGTTGTGGAGAAAAGGGAACACTTTTACACTGTTGGTGGAGCTGTGAATTGGTCCAACCACTGTGGAAATCAATATGGAGGTATCTTAAGAATCTGAAAATGGATCTACCATATGACCCAGCTATAACACTATTGGGAATTTACCCAAAGGGAGATGTGTCATCATACCACAGAGACACCTGCATCTCCATGTTCAGTGTAGCACTTTTCACAATAGCAAGGATATGGAATCAACCAAAGTTCCCATCAACAGAAGAATGGATAAAAAACTATGGTACATATACACAATGGAATGCTACTCAGCAATAAAAAAAATGAAATAAGACCATTTGCAGCAAAATGGATGGAATTGGAGAAAATTATTTTAAGTGAACGAACACAAGCTCAGAAAGAGAACCACCACGTTCCCACTCATATGTGGGAGCTGAATCAAAATTATAAGAAGTAAGGAATCCTATACAAAGGTTGGACCACAATGAAAGAAAAAAAAAGCTAAGAATGTTATTATTATAGATGGTCTAGAAAATGCATGTAATAGTTCTGACAAGGTAAAAAGAAAGTTAACTACAGAAAAAGTTTCTATCTTAAACAGAACTGGAACCCAAGTATATATAAAAAAATTACCGTAAAAAGACAAGCAAATGGTAGAGAAGTCTTTGATGGGGGGTGGGACATGGGGAGGAAGCACACAAAAGGGTAAGGGGGAACCTATATGAACAATGTACAACAAAATGCATATATGGAAATGTCACAATGAAAAGCATGTCAGAATGAATCACATTAAGGTGTACATTAAAAATTTCCAATAAAAAAAGAAATTCTTAAATATAAAAAAAAGAAGAAAGAGTCTCTATCAGTGGAGTAGGAAAGGATAAACTTCATGACAGGAGCAGATGAACTTAAGAGAACTAGGAAAGAAATAGTCATGCCTAACTGAAAAAATCAAAACTGTACTATAAATATAAGAGAATGAAAAGAATGAATAGTATGCAAACCAAGAAGACACCCAACACAATTATAAGAATCAGCAAACTCCTTTCCATAATAACCCTAAATATAGATGGTCTTAACTCTCCAGTTAAAAGACATAGACTAGAAGATTAAGTTAAGAAACAAGATTTAACAATAAACACCTCTCACTGGCAGGGACACACAGACTGAAAGTGGAAAAATGGAAAATGACATACCAAGCAAGTGAAAGCCCACCCCCTTCCAAAAAAAAAAAAACAAAAAAACAAACCCAAAAGCTGAGGAGCAACCATTCTTAGACAAAGTAGTTAAAATTAGAAGGGAAAAAGGTCACTACATATTAATAAAAGGAAAAATCAGAAATTATGACAATTATAAACATATATGCACTGAACATAAGTTCATTCAATTTCATTACAAACAAAATACTACTGGACTTTACAGGGCGGATATGTCCAGATACAATAATAATGTTGTTGTTGTTGTTGTTGTTGTTGTTGTTGTTGTTGTTAGGTGCCATCTAGTGAGTTTCTGTCTCATAGTGACCCTATATACAACAGACAAAACACTATTGTTGTGCTTCTCTGCTGTTCATAATGTTTTCAGTGGCTTATTGTTTGGGGAGTGGGTTCCTGGATACTTCTCCCAAGACTACAGCGCCTGGTGTTCCCAGGTGGTCTCCTATCCAAATACTAACAAGGTTGGATCCTACTTAGCTTCTGAGATCTGGCAGAATTGGACACCAGAGTGGTAAGTCTGCAGGCACAATATTATTAGGTGACCTTAATACCCCACCCTCATCAATAGATAGAATATCCAGGCCAAAAAAAAAAAAATCAAGAAAGAAACTATAGATTTAAACAGCAAAATGGTTCAACTGGATTTGATAGATGTCTATAGAATATTCCACACAACAGCTACTGAACACATTCCTCTTGACAGGCTGTGGTACTTTCTCTAAAATAGATCACATTTTAGGCCATAAATCAAATATTAACAAATTCAGAAAAACTAAAATTATTTTGTGCCTCTATTGAAACATAATAGAACAAAACTAGAAATCAACAGCAAGAGAAATTACAGAAACTATGTAAGTACTTGTATGTGAGCAATACACTCTTAAATAATGAGACTGAACCATACACTCTTAAATGATCAACAAGTTCTTGAAGAAATAAGGGAGCAAATAAAAAAATTCCTAGAATCAAATGAAAATGAAAACACAGCCTACCAGAACCTTTGGGATGTAGCAAAGGTGGTTCTAAGAGGTAAGTTTATTGTTACGAATGCCTACGTTAAAAAATCAGAGAGGACTGAAATAAATAATTTAATGATGCTCCTCAAAGTCAAGAATAAACAAAACTCAAAATTATTAGGAAAGAAATAATAAAGATCAGAGCAGAAATTAATGAAATGAAGAATAAAATAATAAAAAGAATTGATGAATCAAACAGCTGGTTCTTTAAAAAAATAAGATTGACAAGTTTTTAGCCAAAATAACCAAAGCAAAGAGAGAGAAGACTCAAAATAAGAAAATTAAAGATGGAACCAGGCATCCCAGCTACTCAGGAGGCAGAGGCAGGAGAATCGCAAGTTTGAGACCAGAGACAGTGTGTGTTATTTAGTGAGACCCTGTCTCAAAAAGTAAAACAATGGGCTGAGGGTACAGCTCAGTGGTATAGCACTTGCAAAGCATGCAAGTGTGGGGCCTGGAGTTCAGCCCCCAGTACTGTAAAAAGAAAGAAAGGAAGGAAAGAAGAAAGAAAGATTAAAAAGGAAACTTCACAATAGAGACCAATGAAATCCAAAGGATCATTAGATAATACTTTGAAAACTTATATTTGGAAAAACTGGAAAACATAGATGTATAAATTCTTAGACACATATGACGTACCAAAATCAAATCAAATATATATAAGCAACTTAAACTGACCTATAATGAGCAATAAGATTGAAGTGATAATAAATTTTCCAACAAAGAAAAGCCCAAGATTGGATGGATTCACTGCTGAATTCTACAAGACCTTCAAAGAAGAACTTAAAACAGCATTCCTCAAACTATTCCATAAAATAGAAAAAGGATCACTACCAGCCTCATTCTTTGATGCCAGTATTACCCTGATACAAATGCCAGATAATGATACAACAAAAGAAGAAAAGTGCATACCAATTTCCCTCGTGAACATAGATGCAAACATCCTTAACAAATTCAACAGTACATTAAAAAGATTGTACATTAAGATCAAATTGGTTTCATTCCAGGGATGCAAGGATGTTTTAACATATGCAAGACAATAAATGTAATATAGCTCATAAATAGACTTAGAGACGGAAATCACAAGATCATCTCAATAGAGGCAGATAAAGCCTCTGACAAAGTTCAACATTCTTTCATAATAAAATCCCTGAAGAAACTAGGAATAAAAAGAACATACAGCATCATAAAAAAGGCAATATATGAAAAATCCATAGTTAATATCACACTAAATGCAGAAAAACTGAAAGCATTTCCTCTAAAATCAGGAATAAGACAAAAGTGTCCAGTTTCTGCACTGCTATTCAATAGTAGTAACTGAACTCTTAGCCACAGCAGTAAAGCAAGAGAAAGAAAAGGGATCCAAACAGGAAATGAAGGAGTCGAATTATCCCTATTTACAGATGATATGATCTTATACTTAAAAAAACTATAAAGCCTCCATCAGAAAACTTTTAGAGCTGATAAACACTTTCACAAAGGGAGCAGATTACAAAACCAACAGAAAAATCAGTAGCTTTTCCATGTAACAATAACAACCAGGCTGAGAAAGAAATCAGGGAAAAAAATCCCATTTACAATAGCTTCAAAAAGAACAAGATATCTAGGAATAAACTTAAACAAGGAGGTGAAAAACCTCTAAATGAAAAGTCTAAAACACTTGCAAAAGAAATTAAAGAAGATTCTAGAGGGTAAGACATCCCATGGTCTTTTTAACACTATGAAAATGGCTGTATTTCAGAAAGCAGTCTATAGATTTAATGGAATTCCCACAAAAATCCAAATAACATTCTTAACAGCAATATAAAAAAATCCTAAAATTCATATAGAAGCACAAATGACTGACCTCAAATCATTAAAGCAATCCTGAGCAGAAAGAGCAATGCAGGGGACATCACAATACCTTATTTCAAATTATACTACGGAGCCATAGTAACAAAATCAGCATGGTACTGGCACAAAAAAAGATATGTAGACCTATGGAATAAAATAAAGGAACCAGTAATAAACCATGTAGCTACAGTCACCTGATGTTCAACAAAATTGCCAAAAATATAAGTTGAAGAAAAGATAGACTCTTCAACAGATGGTGCCAGGAGAACTGGATATCCTCATACAGAAGACTGAAATTAGACTGCTCTTTCTTATCTTCTATGAAAGTCAGTTAAAATGCCTGAAAGACCCTAATGTAAGACCTGAAACTTTGAAACTAGTAGAAGAAAACATAGAGAAAACACTTTAAGACATAGCTATATGCAATTACTTTCTAAAAAGGACCCAAATAATGTAGGAAACAATACTAAAAATTGACAAAGGGGATTACATGAAATTAAAGAGGTTTTGTACAATAAAGGACATGATTATCAGAATGAAGAGATATCCCATAAAATGGGAGAAAATCCTTACAAGCTGTACATCTTACAGGGGATTAATATCAAGAATATATGAAGAGCTCAAAAAATTAAACACCAAAAAGTAAAGTATCCAATCAAAAAATAAGCACATGAAATGAATAGGAGTTCTGAAAAGAAGAAATAAAAATGACCAACAATTATATCAACAATATTAAATATCCTTAGCCATCATGAAAATGCAAACAAAGGGTACATTGAGATACCATCTCACAGTAGTCAGAATGGCTAACATCAACAAAACAAACAATAAATGCTGGCAAGGATGTGGGGAGAAAGGAACCCTAGTACACTACTGTTGAAATGTATGCTGATGCAGTGAATATGGAAATCAGTATGGAAGTTCCTCAAAAAACTAAAATAGGACTACCATCTGACCTAGTTATACTATTTCTGTATGAAGGAATATGTATATTCCTAAAGAAATATATATGAACGTAAACATACAAATACTTGCAGATGAGCAATAAACATAGATGAATGTTTATTGTGATGCTATTCAACAAGAGCTAAGATGTGGAATCAACTTAGATATCTATCAATAGATGACTGGATAAAGGAAATGTACCAGTACCATGGAGTTTTATTCAGCCATACAAAAGGTTTAATTATGGCATTCACTAGCAAATGGAAAGAACTGATGATCATCATTTTAAGCAAAATAAGCCAGACACAGAGAAACATCATGTGTTTTCTCTTGTGTGTGGATGCTAGATTTATTTTTTATTAGTAAAAAATACATATGTGGTACAGATCAATGTCAGTTGATACATTTATTATACAACTATCAAATCACTGTACTTCATGCTTCCACCTCCTTAAACATTTTACACAACAAAATAAACAGAAAAAAGTATGAATTTTAATTAACCTGAAATGACAGTGTATGCAACCACGTGTTACACCCTGACAATTTTTTCTTGTTCTTTATTTTTAGAGTTCCATCCTCTATTTTGTGTTTTTCCTCTCCCTTTTCCCCCTCTATGTCGTTCCTTTCCCTTTTCCTCCTTTCCTACTAACCATTCCCTCTAAGTAGTCCCCTCCCCTTCATATTGTATCAACTTGTATTTTGCATTATTATAAAAGTGTGGTTGTAAATTCATCTATGTATGCAAATATATATGTACATTTTTCTCTTTAAGCTTTAAGATAGATCTAGCTCACTTATATGAGCAAGAACATGCAATATTTCTTTCTCTGAGCCTGAGTTATTTCACTTAAAATATATTCTCCAGTTCCATCCATTTTTCTGGAAATGACATAATTTCATTCTTCTTTACTGCTGAATAATATTCCATTGTGTACATACTCCACAGTTTTTTAATCTATTCCTCTGTTGATGAGCATCTGGGTTGATTCCATACCCTTGCAATTGTGAAGAGTACTGCCTTAAACGTGGAAGGGCAGGTGTTCCTGTAGTACGATAATTTATCTTCCTTTGGGGGTTATTCTAGAAGTGGTGTAGCTGGATCATATGGTAGTTCTATTTTTAGTTTTCTAAAGTACTTCAATATTGATTTCCATAATGGCTGAACTAACTTACAGTACCATAAGCAGTATAAAAATACTCCTTTTTCTCCTCATCTTTGCCAGCATTTGTTGTTATTTGTTTGGTTGATCTTTCCCATGCTTATTGGCATGAGAGATGGAATCTCAGTATAGTTTTGATTTGCATTTTCCTAATGGCTAGAGATATTGAGCATTTTTCATGTGTTTATTGGCAGTTGCATTTCTTCCCTTGAGATCTGTCAGTTCAATTTCCCACTTATTTATTGGATTATTTGCTATTTTGTGTTTAATTTCTTGAGTTCTTTGTATATTCTAGAAATTGTCTGGCAGATGTATAGGATGCAAAGATTTTTTCCCATTCTGTAGACTCATCCGTTACTCCAGCAATTGTTTCCTTTGATGTACAGAATCTTTTAAATTGTATGTAACCTCAATTGTCATTCTTGGCGCAGTGGCAATTAGAGTCTTGTTAAGGAAATACTTGCCTATGCCTGTGTGTTGGATTATACTTCCTGTGGAAATACAAAGTGGAATTCTTCACGAATTTGCTTGTCATCCTTGGGCAGGGACATGCTAATCTTCCTTGTATTGTTCCAATTTTAGTATATGTGCTGATGAAGCAAGCATGGATGTTAGATTTTGATATATATTCAACGTTAAAATATATAGGTCATGAAAGTAGGAGAGTCTTATGTAAGAGGAGAAAAGGGACTAAAGAGAAGGCATGTGCAGTAAGAAAGGGTAATAGAAAAGAAGTATCACATGCTTTGTCCTTAAGGCAAAAGCATGACGTATATGTGTATGTGTGTTTATAAACACACATATGTGCATATACATACATAAAAAGGAACAAGTGGAAATGAGAACATTGATGGGGGAAAAAGGGGGTTGGGGAGGAAAGGAGGCGATGACTGGGTAATGGGAATGGGGAAGATGAGCAACATACAATGATATGCATATATGGAAATGGTATAATGAAACCCATTAAGTTTTACACTAACTAAAAATTACTAGTAAAAAAGAAAAAATTAAGTGGAAACATAAATAAAAATCTATCTCTAGTAGGTAGCATGTAGTTAGGTCTTGTTCATTTTATTTTTCAAATTCCAACTTAATATATTTCTCAGAATGTAAACCTATCATTAAGCTTCTTGACCAAAATTTTGAAGTCATTAAATTCATTAAAATTTCTATTATATTACTTTAATATAATTATTGATATAGTTAGATTTATATATGCCATTTTGCTATTTCTTTTTCTCTGTTCTCATGCTTTTTTTTGTTCTTCTTTCTCTTACGCTTCCTTTTTTTGCTGCCAAATATTTTCCAGTGTACCATGTTAATTTTTTGTCAGTATCCTTACTTTACTATACTGTTTTCTTAGTGTTTACACCAGAAATTACAATATGCATCTTAATTCTCTACAATCTATTTCAGATTAATATTAATTTAATTCCAGTAAAATTCCAAACGTTTGTGGCAATATAGCTACATTTTCTTTCAACTCCTATATTACTACTACCATACTTTTTCATCTTTTTCTGTTAAAATACCAATAATAGAGTTTTAAAATGTTTATACAATTATTAAAGTAAGAGTAAATTACATATTTTGAGTGTTTTTGTTTTTTCTCATGTAGTATTCTTTATTTCTTTCTGTGGTGAGGATATTCTGTAGAAGGATATTCTGGTGTAATATCTTTCAGCCAATAGGATTTCCTTTAGTATTTCTTTTAGAATTGATCCGTTAGTGATGAATAAACAAGCCAGTACTTGTTTATCTGTGTCTTTTGTTCACTGTTTTTTTTTCAGTACTTGTGGGGTGTATACCCAGGGCCCTGTGCATGCTGGGCAAGCACTCTACCACTGGGCCACACCTGAAGCCCCGTTTTTTGTTTTTTCTTTTGAGACAGGGTTTCACAATGTTGCATGGGCTGCCTCTGATTTCAAACCCACGATCCTCTTGCCTCAGCCTCCCATGTCACTGTGTTATAGGTGTGCATCATCTTGCCCAGCTTCACCTTCATTTTTGAAGGAAAATTTTGCTGAATATAGAATTCTTAGTTGACAGCCCACCCTCACCTCTGAACTCTGAATGCCATCCTGTTGCCTTCTGATCCTATTATTTCTGAGGTGAAATTAGCTGTTAGTTATATTGTTTTCCCCTGTACGTAATAAGTCATTTTTTCCTCAAGATATTATGTCTTAGAATTTCATATGTTTAATTATGGTGCTCCCTAGGTATGTGAGTTTGTTTTTGTTACAATAATGAAATAGCTAAGGCAGTTTAACTTTATTCAAAGAAAAGATTTATTTTGGCTCACAATACTGAAGATACAAGGTTTAGGAGCCTCTTCTGGTGATGGCTATATTGCTGGCATAGTTGACAGCATCTAACAGTAAGTCTCAAGATAGTTCAGAGTATCTCATGTCAAGAGACAGGGACTTCACTTGTGTATGTGTGTGTGTGTGTCTTCCTACCTCTGATTTTAAATCCAAAAAGATTCAATCATGGGAGCTTCAACCTAATGCCCTTGCTAATTCTAACCACTTCCCAAAGAACCATAGTCACATAGTGGAAGTTTCTGCCTTCTTCGTACCTCACAATGAGGATTAAATCTTAATACATGAGTCTTTGGGGACACTATATCCAAACAGTAGTGTTGTTCCTTTTTATCCTATTAGAAATTCTTTTAGCGTTGAGGATGTGTATATTAATGTTTTAAAATCAAATTTAGGACAATTTCAATCATCATTTCTTCAAAATTTGTTTCTTTCTGTTTTTTCTCCCTCTGAACTTTTATTGTACTTAATGTTGTTGTGATTTGTGGTGTTTCTTAGCCCTCTGTTCATTCCTCATCCTCTTTCTTTCTATACTCAGGATCTCATAATTTCTATTAAACTATTTCCAAATTTGGTGTTTCTTTCTTCTGCCACTGTAGTAAATATGCTGTTGAGTTCCTCTAATGATTTTTATGTGAATTGTTGGATTTTTAAAATCCAGAATTTCTGTTTTCTTTGCTTTTATAATTTTTTTTTCTTTACTGACAGTCACTATTTAAAATCTCATTGCCATAATGCTGTCCCTTCATTTTTTTATATCTTATTTTCCTTGGCACCTGGATTATATTTCTACTAGCTACTTTTTAGTCATTTTTGTTCTACATCCTACACCTGAGCACAGAAAGAACTTAGCAAGGCCTGTTTGTTAAGATTTTTCTGTATCTTTAGAGCTAAGGATATTCTTTTCCTCCGCATATAAAATGTGCATCTCTCATATAAATCTCTTATTACCTACTTCAAGAGAGATGGAGAGGAGGAGTGGGAGAGACTTTGCTACTTTTGCAGTTTTCTCAAATGCCAACATGATATATTTTGGAGCAGGAAGTCCTGAATCTCATCACTCCTCATTGGTTTACTATTAATTATTCCCCTTCTTTTAAATGTCTCCAAATAAAAGCCAAAATGACCTTTCAAAAACATAAATTAGATCACTGTATCTCTTGTAAAAAAATAAAAATTAAAAATTTTAAATACTTCCTTTTGGGATATGAAGATTTTAAAGAAATTGAAGCAGAAAAAGCAGTCAAATATATGCAAAACCAAGTGTCAAGTTTGTTATTAATGGAGATCTTAGAGAATGTGATATAGTGACAACCCACAAAAGGCTTCCTATTGTTGCACCAGAATTAGAAGAACTGACCCATGCAGTCCCAGGCAGTGCTGAATACTGGCAAGCCAGATGCTGTGGAGGTAAGGATATTCCACAGAGCTCAACTCTAGGCCCAAAGCTGACCAGAGTCTTATTCTCTGCAGGCAAGATGAAGGGGCTGAGCTCTTTATGTCCAGCTCTTCCTCTAAAGTTCACCAAAGGCTTGAGAACAGGAAAAAGGGCCTGGAATGTTAGTCAAAATGTTTCCTTTCACATGAAAAAAACACTAAGAATGTAGATTAAGTGTTCCACATCAATGTCTTTAGTCTTTCTTTGTACTTAGAATAAAACAGGAACTCTTCACCTGGGGTCATTAGGATTGAAGGTGTGTCTCCCTGTTCATCTTCCCCTGTTCTGACTCTTCCTCTTACTCACCATGGGATAAACACACTGGCTTTCATTCTTTGTTTCTCAAACATACCACACTCCTCCTGAAAGGCCTTTTAACCTTCTTCTCCTTTTCTATGGAGCATCCTGCATGACTAATTCATTTTAATTTTTCACATTTTTGCTCAGTTGTCATCTCAGAGTAATAACATGCTCACCAAATTTATAGGAACTCTTTCAGTCATTTATCATCTTTATTTCTTGACAGAACCAATCATAGCTAAAATTATATTGTTCATCCATTTATATACATGTATATTGTTTGTTTTCTCCAACTACAGAAGATCAGTGTCAGAGAATTAGAAATCTTGGCTGTTTTTTGTTTCCTACTTTATCCCCAGGGTCTACAACCATGCTACTTCTAGGAGGTCCTTTGTAAACATTTGTTGAATGAATGAACAGATGACTCTTTGTGTTATTCCATCTGCTTCTTCCAAAAGGCAAATTCTGAATGAAAATCTCCTGCCCAGAGTAAGGACATGCAGTTTGTCTGACTGACTCTTAAAGTGCTGGCTACCCTGGGGTCCATGTTTACCCCTACCTGCCATGAGACAAAGCTAGAAGCATAGCTACATACTTCCTACCAGCCACATTTCTGGCTGCCATAGGGCTGTGGAATCTCTGGGATTAAGGTAGTGAATTAGTCCTGTCTCACAAGGAGCCTCTTTATTGCTCAGAAGAGAGATGATATGAAGCATTTCTCCATCTGATCTCCAAACTTTGCAGCCATGAGGTAGCTTCAGCTGCTCTTGCCAGAGATGGCAGTCGTAGAGCAGAGGGGCATCTCTGTGGTTTCCCAGAATTCTCTAAGTGTAGGTCCTTCCAATTGTTATCTTATTTAGAAGTGCATAATTATTTGTATAACTAGTTAAATAATTAATTTATACTGCAATTGTATATTGAATACTTAATATGATTTAAACATATTTAAGCATGATTTAAACACTAGGAATACAGATGTGAAAAATAAACAAAAAACCAACAGTCCTGACTTAAGAAATTTATTTTCTAAAGGAAATCTGTAGATAATAAAAAGTGGCATTTCATATGTATGCATGACTAATATTATATATATACATATATATATGTATTTGTGTATACACACACACACACACACACACACACACACACACACACACACACACGGAGATGTGGTTTATCTCAGTCAGTAGAGTGGTGGATTCCACTCTCTGAGGACCAAGTTTTGATCCCCAGCACTGCAAAAATGGTAGAAGGATGTGGCAATCAACTTCTAAAGCAATCTCAAAGCACTCAGCCATTGAAAACCCTAGGACGATTGCTATGAGTCTGACACAGCTCAATGAAATCCAATAACATACAAATAAATGTACATATATGCATATATATAGATAGATATCTATATATCTATATGCTGTTGTTGTTAGGTGCCATCGAGTTTTGTCCAACTCATAGTGACCCTTATAGGGTTTTCAATGGCTGTTTCGAGATTGCATTGGGAATGGATTGCCACATCCTTCTCCCATTTTTGCAGTGCTGGGAATAAAACTCAGGACCTTAGAGACTGCAGAGTGGCACTCTACCAACTAAGCTAAATCCCACCTATCTATCTATCTATCTATCTATCTATCTATCTATCTATCTATCTATCTAGATATCTATCTTTATAGATATCTATCTAGATATCTATCTTTATAGATACATAGATAGATAGATAGATAGATAGATAGATAGATAGATAGATAGATAGATAGATGGATGGGCTGGGATTTAGCTTAGTTGGTAGAGTGCCACTCTGCAGTCTCTAAGGTAGATAGTCTCTAAGGTATCTATCTCTAAGATAGATAGATAGATAGATAGATAGATAGATAGATAGATAGATAGGGAGGGAGGGAGGGAGATAGGGAGAGAGATTAACAGTGAGGTGGTATCAGCTGCTCTTGCACTTTGCTTCATTACAAAGAAATCCATGAGTTAGACTAGTTGGGAAATAAAGAGAAATTTATTTAGCTCACAGTTTTGGCATAAAGCATGCTTGGCAAGCCCTGTTTCTTTCTTGCATCACCTCCTGACATAAATAGCAATGGCAGGTATGCATTAATGATCAAAGCAATGACTACACCTTGAACCAGGACCAGACTGGGACCAAAGTCAGATTTCTCTAACAACCCTGTCATGAGAACTATTTCCCAGCAGTATACCCCACATAACTCAAGGACCTCCCAATAGGCTTCACTTCCCAAAGGTGCCCACTACCTCCTAATACCTCCACCCTGAAGACCAAACCTTCAACCATGATGGACACCTGGGGAGACACCTGGGGAGACCATAGCTACATCCCTCTATCTATCTATCTATCTGTCTATCTACCTATCTATCTATCTATCATCTGTCATCTATATCTAACTATGGTCTGTGAGTCTATGGAGAAAAGTAAGGCATGGAATGATAAGAATCCATTTAAAAAGTGCCATTTGAACACCTGAATAGGGGAAGAGGAAAAGTTATCCTTGCAACTGCTGATGTTGGAAGAATAACAAATGCAAATATCCTATGTCATATACTTGGTGTGTTCTAGAAAAAGCAGGGAAATTGAAACAGCAAATAAAGAGAAAATAGCAAGGAGTAAGGTCAACAAAGTAACAAAGGACTTTAAGGAAAGGGTCTATTTGGGCAGAGAAATGTCACATCATGTTGTAGCTTATCCTCTAAAAGTGTTGTGTGGGTGCTGAAATTATTTGTATGGAATGAGAGCAAAGTAGAGAGAGAAAAGATTATGTCAGGAATACAGGCAAACAACAATAGTGGACAAAATAGGATAATAAGACTCAAAGTAATAGAAAGGGCTTAGATTCAGGATATATTTTAAAAGTATAACTAAAAAGATCATCTGATAGATTGGGCATGATGCATAATAGGAGAAAATCACACCAATATATGTTACTAGAAATATAAAGTTTCCATGTCTTGACATAGGAGAAAAAGTGGAATGGCCATGTTTTGTGGGGTATCAGGATTTCAGTTTGAGACATATTAAGTTTAAGAGGCCTGTCAATTATCTACATAGAGACTTGGTAGCAGCTGTTGGATACAAATCTGAGATACAGACTAGAGACGTATATTTGGGAGTTGTCAGTGGATAGATAATATTTAAACCCAGGAGTAGTGATGAGTTATAGAAAGTATGAGTCTCCAGGAAGTTAAGAACCTCCAAATGAGACTAAGAAGAAGCCTCTGATAATGGAAGGATCCATGAAGTGAAGAAAGAATCCTACAGACTAGGGTGTGATCATGTCTGTCAAATGTGGTCACTAGGTCAGGAGGGATAGATGTATATGGAGATGAACTGACCTCTGGCCTTAGGAATGTAGATGTCATTGGTGATCTTGACAGGGCAGTTTCACTGGAGCTGGTGGAGGGATCAGAGTGATGATGGCCACAGATTTGAGATCGCATTGTAGGAGGGATCATGGACACAGAAAACAGAGCAGTAAAAGAGCAGAAGGGGAGGAGAGAGTAGAGGCTAGACAAGTTTAGGGAGTTCAGAAGAAAATTTCTCTTTGTTTTTTGTAATTTTTTATTTTGATATTATGGACTCAGGAAATTTCAATATATATATACACATCACATATGTACATATTCCATATGTATATGGAGCTCCCATACTTTTAGTTCAGTTTTCCCCAAAAGTACCAACTCATATAACATAGCATAATATCACAATCAGGAAATGAGCATTGGCACAGACAGAGGTATTATTATTACACCAGTTATACATGTGCTTCAATTTAATTTTATCACCCGTGTAGATTTGTGTGACCACCTCCACAATCATGATCCAGAACTTTCTATAACCACGTGGCTCACTTGTGCTATCTTCTTAAAGCCTTACACCCTCCATCCCTATGCCTGGCAACTGCTAATCTGTTCTCTATCTCTATAATTTTTATATTTGGAGACTGTTACCTCAAGGGAATCATGTAATATGTGGCCTTTGAATGGTATTCGCACTCAAATTCCCTTGAGAGCCACCTACGGTGTTACTGTGTCGAGCCCTCTTTTGTTGTTGAGTGGTATTCCACAATATGGATTTACTTACCAATAGACATCTGGGCTGTTTCCAGTTTTTGAATACTATGAGTAAAGCTGCTATAAATATTTGTGTATAGGTTTCTGTGTGAACATAAATTTTCCTCTCTCTGGGACAAATGCCCAAGAATACAATTGCTGGACTATATGTTAAGTGCATGTTTCTTGTTATAAGACACTGTCAAACTGTTTCCAAAGTGGCTATATAATTATACATTCCCCCTAGCAGGGTGTGTCCCAGGATTTCTACATCCTGGCCAGCATTTTGCGTTGTCATTATTATTTTTTTTTTATTTCTTCCACTCTGATGTGTGTATGCATGGGAAGGGATTTTTTTTTATTTTAGATAAAAATTAATGTGGAAAAAGTCAGGGAGTTCTCTGTACCTCCAGATTTCTTTTAGGTAGCTGGAGAATTGTTAAAGGTTTGGCCTATCATTTAAAAATACCAAGCGGCTGGTGAGACGTAGGTACATTGATGTGTGTTGTGCTTTATAGATGTAAAGATGCAGAGATCATCTTGATTCACAGAGGTCAAGAGCAGTAACCTTTTGCTTGTCATAGAGCCCCACACCTGTCACCCATGTTGGCAATAACCAGTTAAACTGCTTCTATTCATGGCTCAGACGAAAAGTCCCTTCCATTCCAGTTGTACATATCTGGTCACCATCCCTACTCAGCTGCCAGGGTGCAATATATGGTAATTAGCAGCAACCTAGGAATTATGAATTTAAGTTCTCTTGTGTATTTATCCGTTGCTTTGTTTGTCAGTTGTTGTTGTTGTTGTTAGATGCCATTGAGTTGATTCCAACTCATAGCGACCCTACATACAACAGATTGAAACACTTCCTGATTCTGTGCCAGGCACACCATCTTTTTTATGTTTAAGCTCATTGTTGCAAACACTATGTCGATCCATCTGGTGGAGAGTTTTCCTCTTTTGTATTGACCTGTCAGTCTCCCAAACATTATGTCTTTCTCCAGGGATTGGTCTCTGACTACATGTCCAAAATATGTAAGACCCAGTCTGGCCATGCTTGCTTCCAAGGAGCCCTCTGGTTGCACTTCAAGGACAGATCTGTTGGTTCTTTGGGCAGTCCATGGTATATTCAATAATTGTCTCCAGCACCATAATTCAAAAGCATCAATTCTTCTCCTGTCTCCCTTGTTCAATGTCCAGTTTTCATAACCATAAGATGCAACTGAAAATACCATGGCATGAGTCAGATGCACCTTCGTCTTCAATGTGACATCTTTGCTTTTCAAAACTCTAAAGAGATCTTTTGACACAGGTTTTCCAAGAGCAATGCCTCTTTTGATTTTTGACTGCTGCTTCCATGGGTGTTGATTATAGAGCCAAGCAAAGCAAAAATCTTGGACAACCTCAATTTTTTCTCCATTTATTGTGAAGTTGTATACTGACCCAGTCATAAGGATTTTTGTTTTCTTGATGTTCAGTCGCAACTCATACTAAAGGCTATGATCTTTGATCTTCATCAGTAAATGTTTTAAATTATCTTCACTTTGAGCAAGCAGAGTTGTGTCATCTGTATAACGCAGGTTGTTAATGAGTCTTCCTCCAATCCTGATGCCTCGCTCTTCCTCGTAAAGTCCAGCTTCTCGGATTATTTTCTCAGCATAGAAATTGAAGAGATATGATGAAAGTATATGGCCCTGGCGCACACCTTTCTCAACTTTAACCCAGGCAGTGTTCCCTTGTTCTATTTGAGCAACTGCCTCCTGGTTCATATACAGATTCCTCATGAGTACAATTAGGTGCTCTATGTAATTTCAAAGTACCTAAAAGTTGACATAGCTAATGGTAAAACATAGATGTTGTTAGGTGCCATAGAGTCAGATCCATCCATAGAGATCCTATGTAAAAACTGTATGAGGCACTCCCATACACTGTGCCATGCCCGGCACTGTCAGTGCTTCTCTGCTATTCATAGGCTTTTTAATGGTTGATTACATCAGGAGGGGGCTATTGGGTTCTTCTCCCAAGACTAAAGCACCTGTTATTCCTAGGTGGTCTCCAATCCAAGGAGTAACCCGGCCCAACCCTACTTAGGTTCTGAGATGTGATGAGATCAAACACCAGGGTGGTATGGCCTAACACAAAACTTTAGGAAAGAGAGAGAGAAAAAAAAAGCTTTAAAAGCAGTGTGGGAAAAACATACATATTTAAACATATATTAGAATATAAGTAAATGATACATTCATGTATAAAATGTACATAATTTCTCTATCCATATAAGCCTTATGAGGGTTGTTATGAGTCGTACCTGACTTGGCAGCACCTAACAACAACAACAACAACACAACATACTGGTTCAAGATTTCCACATTTTTAGAACACAAAGTGTTTTTCATTGTCTGCCTGAAAATGTTTTTGTTTTGTTTTGTTTTGTTTTTTAATCCAAATTTGCTCATCAGGGAAAAAAATAACGAAAGCACAACAGGCCACAGAGGGTCTTTTACAAAGTGGAGGAAATTATCTTGAAATGAAGAAAGCCAGACCTACAAACTGCCAGTTACACGGAGGGTGCAGCCTCTTGGGGATGAGAAAAAGCCATGTGATTGTTGTTTTGCTCAGTATGAGCCTTACTCTCTCAATGCTGCTTGTAATAACTTGACTGAACAGATGTAGCTACTTCAGGTCATTTGAAAACTGTCACCTTGGGATGGGTGATTGTCAATCCTGGGACCGAGAGAGAAAGAAAGAACAAGAGGAAACAAAGCAGGAGATCAGCAGCTGAGTGTTCTGAAGGCTGGGAGCAAACAAAGGACAGAAAACTTTCTCTGGGCGTAGTGGCACATGCCTATAATCCCAGGGACTTGGGAGGCAGAGGCAAGAGGATCGCAAGTTCAAGACCAGAGGCAGTCTGCATAATTTAGTGAGACCCTATCTCAAAAAGTGAAAAAAAAAAAAAAAAAGGCTGAAAGGGCTGAGGGTGCAGCTCAGTGGTCCAGCACTTGCAAAACATGCAAGCGTGAGGCCCTGGGTTCAACCCCCAGTACCACAAAAAATAAAAATAAAAGACAGTGATTTGTATCTTTAAGGCTTTAAACTCATGATTTATGATAGATCATGGAAAATATAAGATTTTGCAGAGAGCCAGAATTGTGCAAATGCTTGCTTTCTTGCATTTGGTAACTGCCTTTGATTATAGCCTTTTGATGTGCAGTTCTGCCCAGAAGACTTTTGGGGAGTGTATGAGCACCATCTATAATCTAGGCACATAATTGTCATGCCCACAGAGGGGTTTAGTGGTTAATGCAGAGTGCTCCAAAATTTACAAGTGGTCTGTCCTCCCTAAGAGTTTACACCTGTATGTAAAAAAGCAGTGGATGTTCATATGCAGGGGAAACATTGGTAGAGGAATATTGACATGTAAGAATAAAGGCAAGACATTTCCATGAAATATTGGTCATGAGTGTATGTTTTAAGTACTGCAGGGAACAGGAAGTAGAGAGTTGGGGTGATAGTTTTTGGGGGGTGGAGGCATGCCAGCTTTACTATGGTCACACAAGATGGAAGTGCCCATGGAAGTACACAAGATGTCAGGTTTGGGAAGTGGATAAGAGTTTGTTTGAACTGCTGAGGTGATGAAGGAAACATCAAATATCAGAGACTATTTGATAAAACAAACAAGCAAAGATCATGGGACATTTATCTCTGTTTAAGGAAAGCCATTCCATGTCTTTTGTATATTTGTAATGTGCACAGCAAATAGAACAGTAATGTTCCTTGAGCAGGTGCAATATAAGTGTTACCAGCTTGATGAATAGGGCTTTAACAAGGTTACCTTTCTGAACCATGGTTAGAGTAAGCAGTGTTGAGCAAACTAACTTTGCATAAACATGAAGAGTAAGATGATAAGGAAAGGGAGAGATGTGGGAGTACTTCCTCTAAAGCCAGGAGTTCATGGCATTTTGGAATAAAATGAACCTGTCCTATTGAAGATAGAATCTAGAAGTCTCACATGATGCTTTGCCATGTGGTTGCATGAGAGGACAGAGTCAAATAGATAGAAGTCTGGCTGATGATAGGGAGGTGTGTCCTCATTTTGATGAAGTTGGGGAATGTCTCTGAGTGATTCAAGAAAGTGGCTTGATATTCCTAATGTTGTGTGGACTTTTCCCAAAACAGTACTGTGATTATGTTTCTTCAACAGTCTTATTCCATCCAAAATATCAGTATCTCATAGTTTTATTCCAGATTCGTAAATTAAGAGTGAGAGGGCAATCTGTGAGGCCCAGTTCTTTTGGCAAAACTTCATGCATGTCATTTATAAAAGAAAAAAATGCATCTAAAAGTTTCATCTATGCCCTAGCAAACTCCTCACCAAAGAAAGATTACTCATTTTAAATCCTAGCATGGTTCAAAGCATGTAAAATAAACAAAGTAAATTGGAGCCTTGTATTACTTAATGATCCCATTTGTAGCACCACATTTGTACAACAAATCTAATTTATTCATGATGAAACTCTAATACTGTGATAAATGATTAGCTATTCAAACTTAACTTTATTCAAGGAGAATCAGAATAATATGAAGCAGAAATGCATGGCTGTAGATATTAAATTTCAATTTATTTTCAAGTGCAATAAATTTAGAAATATTTTATGGTGCTATGCATATATCTTTTTAGTTAGAAACAGATACCTATTCACCCAAGAAAAATTAGCTAGATTTTGAGTCAAAATGACCTAAGATCTTAGCATGTGTAATAAAATTAAATTATTTACTGCAGAGCTATTAAGAACTTGCAAATATCACCCTGGAATATATTGTATAGCTATTTTTATAAATTCTTACAAACCATAAAACTCCTCCCCCAAATATGTCAGGCTTAATTTTCTGCTCTGTGTAGCACAGCTAGTGGGGTGGCAAGGCCCAGTTACATTTCCCACAGCATGAGTTGTCAACCACTAGAAGCCTGTGGCACTGTTTAATCCACAGCAAACAAGCTGACAATTGGTTGAAAAAAAGTTATGTAAGTCTTCCTTTATATTACTCTCTAGTGATTATATCACTGTCAGCGTATCATAAAGGCAGAACTGATAACTGTCTGACAAGGCAGCATTTTCTTCCATTTATAAGACAATATAAATCTTTAGGCTTTCTGTAGATTACTTACATTAACCTTTCCATTTTTAGCTATACTCTTAAAGAAATGAATCATGTTTGAGAGTAATTCCTTCAGTGTGTGTGAAGGGGCTATGATTTCAGTGGTCATTGTTTCTATAAAGTGGCCTATATTCATTACAAGTCTCCTGGAGAGCTGTAATTAGCAAAATAATGACATGCTCCTACCTAGATTCTAAGAATGCTTCGGTAATTAGATCAAACTTGTAATTTGAAAAATTGATAATGGCAGCAGGAAGAGTTAAAATCAATGAAGGTGGAAAACTTTATTTCTTGTACAAGTAGAGTTGAACAAAGGTCAGAAGAGGATCACTGCAGTTTAATGAACAAAAATACAGGCATATTATGAAACTCTATTAAGATTCAAGGGTAAATGTGGTTATCCAAATAGTTTTTCTGTAGCATCTCCATTTACTTCTTCGATCTGTAAATGACTGCGTGCCTATGCACAGTAATACCTTATTTATTTGGCAATGTTGGTGAATAAAGAGTGATAAATAAATAAATTTTCTAGATAGCAGGAATGTATCCCTAGAGCTAAACTTAATTTATTTTATTATTAAAAAAAATTGAATGTATGTATATTTCCTAGCTTCTTTCAGCAGAAGATGTTGATAATAATTTACCTTTTCCTTTTGCCTTAATGATATTGCTTTTTGGAATTTAGAAAAACATGTGTTGATATCTGACCATGTGTAAGATGCTATATTTTAGGCTTCTGGGGTAGTAAAGAGAATACTAGAGATCTGAACATCTCATATTCTGTTGGTGGAAACTGTCACTTGTATGACTGGAATTCACATTTTGTATGTCCATTATGGATGTAGTTATATTATAATTTTCTTTTGACCCCCATGGACTGTGAAATCCTCAAAGAAATGGACTATATATTGTCTGTTTGTCTGTAAATGGGACTTTCATGAAAAATTGAAAGATGGCTGTAATTTAAGAGATTTCAAACTAACTGACATTAGCAATTGGAGTTGATATGTATGGAAAATTCTAGAAATTTAAAATTACCAAGGGAAAATGTGATAATATTTACTTTTAATGATAAGAAAAGTTGAAAAATGCTGTTTTGTATTAGCACTTATACATGAAGGCATTTTTTTACTTTAAGAAAACAAAATGTCTTTTTAAAACTTGTTTCTTCTTTTAAAAAAGAAGATATTTTATGCCTACATTAAAGATGTTTTTCTAAGCTATCCCAGAGTGTTGAACCTTAATGTATGCAACATATATTTCCTTCCATTTTTGAGAGGAATAAACACTTTGAACAAATGAATAATTACTAATTATAGCAAAAGCCAGGATGTTATATATTTTCACTTTCCAAAATGATAAACAGATATCCAAAGCAGTATTTTTAGCAAAGGAGTTGAAGATTAAAACAGTTACTTTCTATTTATTTAGGTGTTTTTATAAAGAAATCAGTTCTTGGAAATTGATACTTAATTTTAATTGTACTCTTTGGAAAGCTTAGTTAGGTAATGTGGCATATTTAAAATATGAAAATAAGACAAAAGGATACATTCAAGAAATGTTTTCTTCTTAATTTTCTACTAAGTAAAACCAGTAAAGCATATGAATCTTTAGTATATATTATATTAATATTATGTTTTATGATTATGGGAATATTATGGATTAGTATACCTGTGTAATCTTCATGTACATAAAGATATAGAATGTTACCAGCCCAAAGATCACCCTTGTCACAACTTCCACTTAAAACCCTACAGAAGTCTGCACTATAATGAATTTTTTCACTATAAATTAATGTATCTGTTATATAAAAGGAACTATTTATATAAGTGGGATGATATGCTATACTGTCTTTTGGGGTATTTTATTTTTTTAATTTTATTATTTTATTTTTTTATATACCATTGTCTCTGTGGGGTTGGTCCATAATTTGTAACAGTAGTTTTAATTTCTTTGTGGCTATATAGCAGTAAATTTTAGAAATGTACCATAGTTTAGGTTTTCCTTTTTGTGTTTATTCTTCCATTTCTACCCTATGACCAATATCTCCCCTATTTGCCCTACCCTAGAAACCCACCACTATTCTGCTCTCTTCTTTCTATATGTTTTACTTTTTATTGTTTTAGATTGCACATGTGAGATGGTGCAACATTTGTCTTTCTGTGCCTGGCTTATTAAACTTAGCAGAATATCCTCCAGTTTCATTCATGCTATTGCAAATAGCACGGATTTCTTCTTTTTGAAAACTGTAAAGTAACCTTTATTATTCACATTCATTTATTCACATTTTCTTTATTATTCATATTTTCTTATTACTCACATTTTCTTTATCCATTCATATATTGGAGGATGCTCAAAGTTTTTCCATATATCAGCTATTGTTAATGATGCTAGTTTAACATATCTTCCATCTAGTGATTTTATTTCTTTTGGACCAATATCAAAAAGTGAAATTACTTGATCATATCATAGTCCTATTTTTAACTTTCTGAAGAATCTCCATATTGTTTTCTCTAATGGCTATAGAGTTTGCATTTCCACAGTAATATAATGTACATCCTTGCCCATGCTTCTTGTCTTTTGACTTTTTGACAGTAGTCGTCTTAACTACTGTGAGATGACCATTTTATTGTGGTTTGTTGTTGTTGTTGTTAGGTGCCGTGGAGTTGGTATCCGACTCATAGCGACCCTCATAGGGTTTTCAATGGCTGAGTGCTTCGGGATTGCCTTGGGAGTGGATTGCCAGGCCCTTCTCCCATTTTTGTGGTTCCAGGAATTGAACTCGGGGCCTCAGAGACTGCAGTGCAGCGCTCTACCCACTGAGCTAAATCCCAGCCCGGTCATGTGGTTTAGGTGTGCATATATTATATTTTATTCCATTGTTGATGAACATTTGACTTCTGGTGTGTTTTGACGTTTATGGATAAAACTATTCAAGCTATTCTAACACATATCTTTTGGTACACTTACCTACTCATTCCCCTTGGACACATGCCTAGGAATAGAACTGTTAGTTAAGGGCTCTGTGTATATTCGTTTTTAGCCAAACAACTTACAAGTGATTGCACCAATTTATACTTGTACCAGTCACATATGAATTCTACTTCCTCTGTTTTTTTTCTAACACTATGTATTATTGGTTTTGGTACTTTCAGCTATTTTTCTAGAAGGTATCTTCTTTTACCTTTCATAGTAGTCTACAATCCATCTGGCATTATTTTTATCTGTTGGATACAGTAAAAGGAAGTGATAAAGATATTTTATTTTCCACTTGGATTTTCAATTTATCAAAAATCATTCAGTGAAAATACCCAATTCATTGTTTTCTCCATTAGTGCAATGGCATCTTTGTCATGAATCTAAAGGCTATGTATGTGTGGGTATGTTACTTGACTTTGTTTTGTTTTATAAGTTACCAACATAATTTTTTTCTGACACACTTTTGTTGACAACAGATTCCCTCATTTTAATGTGAAATTGCTAAGTTTCACTTTTGTCTTTTCCTTGATCAGTCTTATTAAAGGTTTCTGGAGACAACTTTTGACATAGTTGGGGTTTTTCCCATTTTATATATTTCTTTAGACTCAACTGATTTCTGTACTCATTTTTATTCCTTCCTTTCATTTATGTTCTTTGATTTTGAGTTTGCTATTTTTTCAAGGTATGTTTACAGTGTTTCTAAGGTACCAATTTGAAATAAGTTGAGGCTTATAACATATCTGCAAAAATATTATTTATCTTGGCCAAATGTCAACATCTTACCTAACTGTGCTATAAATATAAGATAATGAAATTAATATTGATGTAATCTATAAACCTTCTTTAACTTTTGCCTATTATGCTATAGTTGTTTTTCTGGTTCAGTAGCAAGGCCAGATCAGATATTGCATTTGTTTTCCCTGTCTTGTTATTCTCCTCTGATTCAGAAAACTTCCTTAGACATTATTTGTCTTTTGTGACCTTGACAATTTTGAAGAGTGCTGGCCAGTTGTTTTGTAGTATGTTCCTTAGTTTAGGTTTATCTGATTTTTCTTTCTGATTAAATTAAGGTTATTCATTTTTTTCCTGAATACCACAGAAGCGATGATGTGCCTTTAGCGTATTTTTTCAGGAGATACCTGATTTCAGATTGTCTTATTTCTGGTAATGTGAACTTTGCTCACTTGATTAAGGTGGAGCTTTTCTCCACACCAGTTTTCTCCACAATAAATTTGCATTTTCCCCTTGTAGTTAATAAGTATTTTGTGAGGAGTATAAGTAATAAGTATTTTGGGGACTGTACTAATATTTTATTTTCTTATATACTTTTGCCCACTAAACCCTCATTAATGATTCTTGACTCTGATGCATTATTATTGTGGCTTTTGTGAGAACATCACTTTCTATTTCCTTCATTCCTTCAATATATATTAATTTGAATCCACTCCAAGCTATCTCCATCATTCATTCTGTATTTATTAATTTGAATTTTACCCTCTGAATGAGTTGTCTCATCCTTATTTATTCAGTTACTTATTTATAGTATAGACTCAAGGATATTTTATTCCATAAGATAAACTTCATTGTTATTATTTATAGTTTGGTGCTCACATTACTATAGAGTTGGCCATTGGTAGCTCTTTCTGGTTGGTTCTTATGTCTCTATTACATGCCATTGAATTTTCCGCTCTTCCTCACTCACTGGTGTCACAAAACTTCTCAGGCTTATCTCCATCTGTTTCTTTTTCTTGCTCATCCCTGCCCTATTCCTGAAATCTGCTGTTTCTCCAAGGATTTTGTTTTCTTTTATTGAAGAAAGGCAATGAGAAACCAAGATCTGGATGTGGGGTGTGCTCAGTGCTCCTTTGTTATTGATGCCTGGTCGTCTGTCACCTGACAAATCTAGGAAATGCATGGATTTATTCATATACACATTGGTAGCTCCACATCTGTGATTGTTTATATCATTTTGTGTGCACATGCACACACACATATGCAAAACTTTGAATTCCTACTAATACATCTTATCTCAGTTCAACATCATAGGGTTCATTCTAGCCGTTTCCCTTTCATTATTTATAATTCCTCTTTTTAACACTAACGTACTCTGCTCTCATTATCATCAGTAGATTTAATCATTTCCCAATCCTCAAATACACCATAAAAAAGTTTTCCAATTGTAGTTTCATACCACTGTGAAAAACAAATTTTTAGCTAGAATACAGTATGTGTGTATAGTTTTTCTTAACTTTATCCTTGAGCATGTGGTCACATAGTGTTTCTGAAAATTACTCAGATTAGTTCTATTCTTTCCCAGACCTATCAGTGTGGCTGTTTATTTATAATGTAATATACTTGAAGGCTATCAATTTCTGAATATCAATTTTATATTACGTACCTTACTAATTACTTTATTTATGAGGTAATATTATTGGTTCTTTAGTGTTTTTCCAGTATTGTATCATCTATAAGTTTTACCTCTCCCTTACAATTCTAATAGCTTTCATTGATTTATTTTGCCTAATTACATGTGCTACAACTTTCAGTATAACAATAAACAATAATGGAGATACTTGGTCTCCTCCTCCTATTCCTAATCAGAGCAGAAATCCTATTGTTTTCTGATTAACATACTGACTTTAGGATTGAGGGATATATTTTTTTCTTGTTATGAAAGTATCCATTACTCTTACTTTCCTGAATGGCTTTATAATGAATGAATGTTGAATTACACTAAGGCTTTCCAGCATATATGAAAATATTCATATTCTCTATGATATTAGTAGATTTCCTAGCATGAACCAAACTTGTATTTCTGGAATAAATCCCACATGATTGTGTGTAGTATTTCTCTTCTTTTATCTCTTTTCTTTTCTTTTCTTTTCTTTTCTTTTACTTTCTTTTCTTCTGTTTTGGCAGTACTAGGAGATTGAAGCCAGGGCCTCGCACATACTAGGCAAAGCAAATGCTCTACCCCTGAGCCTCACCTCCAGCCCCTTTTTTATTTTTTATTTTGAGACAGTTTCACTAAATTGCACAGCCCATCTCTGGCCTTGAACTTGTGAACTTGTGATCCTCCTGCCTCAACCTGAATTACTGGAATTACAAGCCTGTGTCACAGCACCCAATTGCATTATTTTCTTAATGTGATGTTGTATTCTGTTTCCTAAAATTTTACTTCATTGCATTGATATTCATAAACAATATTTCTTTTTTTAAATTTTGAACAAAATATTTTAGGTTAAGGTATCAATATTAGACTGGCTTAATAAAAAGAAACAAACTTTTTCTCTCATTTTCAATGTTTTGGAACAATTACAGAGTGTTGGGCCTATTTGGATTTTGAATGATTTGTAGATTTTAACTGTGACAACTATCAGGCATAATTGTTTCCTATGACATTTATCTTTTCTTATATGGAAATAGATCCATGTAAACTTTCTGTCTCTAATGCAATGGATTTTTTAGTGTATATTTCTTTGGAAAATTGTCTGCTTTATCTTGATTTTAAAATTTTTCTTCACCTGTGTATAGAGTAGTCTCTTATGATTTTTATTTCATCTTCCTTTTGCAATAATCCTTTCTGTCATTCCTGTTTTGTATATTTTTGCCTTCTCTCTTTTCTCGTGGTCAAGTTTACCAATGATTTGTCTATTTTGTTAAAAATTTTCAAAACTGAAGGTTTTGATTTATTGAATTACTGTTTTCTGAGTCTGCATAATCATTAAATTCCACTTTTGTTTTTATCATTTCCTCCTATGTGTATTTATTTTTGTATTTATTTAGAAAATTATTTTAACTCTTTCATTTCTCCTGATGGAATTCTTAATTGATCTACAGAAATAAATGCCATCTATTATTTCACTGCAGACTTTTTGTGGAAATCAACCAACTGATTGTGCAATTTACTATATTCTCCTCAAATATGAAAGGGACTAGAAATAGCACAGACATTGAAGGTTAAACAAATACGGCTGAACTCCCAGCTCCACTGTTTTCTTATTGTCTGACTTTGGCAAATTCTGAAATCGTGATTTTTGGGTTCCTTATTTGTAAAGCAGAAATGGTGTCATGTCATCTGAGGATTGAGATAGTTTCTAACAAGTACCAACCAGTGCTTTATACTGTGTACTCAGTAAATGGTCCCCTCTCTGTCTTCCTTCATAAGTTATAGCCAAGAGCAGAAGAAAAAAATAAAGAAAGTAAATGAGGAAAGAGATGTAATAACTACTCTTTATTGAACAGTGTAAAGCACTTGACTTGTGGTAACTTGTTTGTCCATTTCATAGGCTTTTATGGAGGCTGTAACATAGTTTGCCAAAAGAGCCTGGGTAGGTTTCCTGGTAGTGACTTGAAGTCTCACCATCTGACTGGAAGCCTCTACTCTTTTATTTTTGTAAATTTTATAATATATAGTGGTTCTCTCTTATCTGTGGTTTTACTTTCTGTGGTTTCAGTTACCCATGGTTAACTATTACCTCAAAATATTAAGTAGAAAATTTCAGAAATTAGTAATTCAGAAATTTTAAATTGCACAGTATTCTAAGAGGTGTGATGAAATGCCGTTCTGTCCTGCTGCATTCTGTGTGGGATGTGAAGCATCCCTTTCTCCAGAGTATCCATGCTGTATGTGATACCCACCTCTCAGTTACTTAGTAGCCACCTTCCTTATCAGATCAAGTATCTGGTACCACAGCCTTTGTGTTCAAGTAATCTTTATTTTACTTAATAGCAGCCCTCAAGTTCAAGAGTAGCAATGCTGGTAGTATTCTTACATTATATTGTTATAATTCTTCTATTTTATTAATTATTGTTGTTAATCTCTTACTGTGCCTAATTTACAAGTTAAACTTCATCATGTATGTGTGTAATGGAAAAAATAGTTCAGTAATATCTGAGGTTTCAGGCATCCACTGGAGGTCTTGGAATTACTGAATGTTTATTTCTAATTAACATATAAGGTGCACTTTTTTTTTTCAGTACTAGGGGGTTTCGCTGCAGTAGAATTGCAAGTTTAAGTACACAGTTTTGATCACTAGACTAGCCTGCCTCTGAATTAAAGTTAAGCTAAGAGTGTTATTCATGTGGTTAAAGTAGTATAAATACATCAAAAAGTAACTAGGAAGCTCCGTTAACAGATTCCTGTTCTTTTTTTGTTCCCTTCTGAATTTTAGCACACCGTGAGTGGTACTCTTGAAGCCCCTCAAGTGATTACTCTTAGACCTTTTCCTGGGGTGTTGTCTTGAAAGGAACAGCATACATCCAGTTTGCTCTGATCTAATCCCAGATTAATGGAGTTCTTGTCGAGTGGACTACACGTCTTCCTGAAACTGGTAATAATTTAAAAATACAATCATTGTTTGCAGATTATCATCTATCATGTCCTGTTCTGACATATTTCTGCTTTCTTATCAATCTGAAAGTTATATTAACTAAATAAACATCAAAAAGGGGAAAAATAGGCCATCACAAAAAAGCATTGGTACCGTGATTGAGATGTTTATTATTAGTCAAGCATATGCAGGTGTATTTGAAGGTATTTTTATTACTCGTGTAAAGTATAGGGAGTTAACATTTAGTGGAAGTAGAATTTCATGACAAGAATTCTTCTTTGAGAATATAACTGTGATACAGTTTTATGAAACCTATAATTGTTATAATCTGTTTTGCTTTTTCCACTATAAAATCAACAACCGTAAAACAGAGAAGTTGTCTCCTTGAAATTGGTTATGATGAAAATGTACCTGTTGTGATTATCTATATGCAAATTCCTTAGCTGTGCTTCTTTTACACGTTGTGCTAGCATATATAAGTTTACTTCTGTATATCTTTTCCTTGGCTTCAAAATTTTCTGCTCCAATATATTAAATAACCAGATATTCCAGTCAGAGTTAATTATTTAAGCAAATAATCAGGACTGGGAATAGATGGTAAAGTTGAATGAGATAGCAGAGTCAGAGTAGTTACTGCAGGGATTCTTGTGGGCAGGAGACAAAGATGAGCAAGGGTGGCTTTGCATCTCTCTGAAGTGCAGGAAAGTAGCTTCCCTTCCAGGAATGAAAATAGGTATTGGGGCTATGACATAATACCACCTTGGTGGACAGATGCTGAGAAACAAACGTCATCCAAAGGTTTTCCTTCTCAAGTATACAAGTTGTTCTTCAGCTCAAAGATCTGAGACTCAAGACTTAGTACTGCTGAGACAAATTAGGAGTAGATTAAGTAGGTAGATGGAGGATGATCTGCTGAGATACATATTCATTTACATTGGTGTGTGTTGTGGATGATAGAGGGATGGGCTACTCCAAAAGTTTTGTAGTGAGCAAGGCCTTGTAAATGGAAAGCAAGAGATTGAAGGTGTGTAAATGTACCTGGGCACAGCACAATGGATGAGAACAGGGACTTTGGGAACAGATCAGATTCTCCAGTTTGATTCATGACCCTGATGCTTTTGGCCATGACTCCTGGAGTAGTGAAAATTTAATGAGCTAATTTATTGAAGATGCCTAACCCTGGATCTAACACACAATAAATGTTCCATAAATGCATATTATTATATTTAGCAACTGTATAAATATTTTTAACTTTTGTAGGCTCATTGTTGACCTTGACCTTAATACAGTTTTCTCTATGAGGACATAAATTTCTCATTTGTAAATTCTACTACTACATTGAATTTTCCTTAATCTCACATAGCCAGCCATAGTTGAGGAAACTTTGCTAGATTTTCAAGAGTAGATTTGGATTTTTTAAATCTGATGAATATAATTGTGAAGATCATTTTATTTAAATTTTATCACCTCAGATATGTCCCTTCTGACTTCTTAATTTATTGGATAAATTACCTAACTTTCCCATATCTCCTTATCTTTGAAATGGGAATAGTAGTAGAATATTTATCAGAATTATCATGAAGGTTAAATAATACCTGTGTCTAGAGCATGACACAGAGGTATCAAATTCATATTAATCAAGACTAGTATTATTAACACCATTATTATTATAATTATTCTTCCTAAATACATTCTATCTCTGGTGTGATTGTTGGTGTTGTCAGTCTTTAGTAGGTGAAAATGGAAACAGTGTTCTGTATAATTTTAAATAAAATATTAATATATTAAAAATTGTAGACAGCTTTTAAATTTTTGAAAATATGACACATAATCATCATTTTGTGTTCTTAATATGGGTATTTACCTTAAGAACAAACACATCTCATGATGTTTACTAAATTATCTCTAGGGACAACTGCTTTTGCAAGCTGTCCAGACTTGACCTTTCCAGGGAAATTATACAACTTCTGTTTTAAATTGTCTTACACTTTTGATGATTCTTTGTTGTGGTACTTAGGAGTTGAAACCAGGGCCTCACACATAATTTGCAAGTGCTCAACCACTGGGCTGAACCTCCAGCCTGTTTCTTATTTTGAATTTTGAGTCAGGATCTCTCTTAAGTTATATAGGCTGCCCATGGCCTCTAACTGGTGATTCTCCATCCTGCACCTCTGGAGTCATTGGGATAACAGACTTGCCCCACTGCGTCTGGCTGATGAATCTTAATATTGGAGCTACTAGTGACCCATCCTATTGAATCTACAAAGTCATAAATAAATACTAAGTAATCAGGATACCACCACTCTCAACTACCTACTTCATCTAACTTTTCTAACTTTGTGTTCAGTCTTGTCTGCATGGTTTTGAATGCTTAGAACATGATTCTGCAATCCATTCTTAATTCTCAACTCTGAATCAGGTTATGGTCAGCATAGTACAGTACTGAGTTTGAAATGACCAGTAAATTTTAGGAAAACAGAACTTCTGACTCTATTGCTCATTTCAAGGTCGAATATTTATCATGTAAATCTGTGTACAAATGTTGATGGTGATTTTCTCTATGAATTGTTACAAACAATAAAGTCCAATTTTAGATTTTTCTCTTCATTTGATGTTCTTCATTTGGGGGGTTTATTTCAAATGTATTTTTAAGGTAGTTAATTATATAACAGAATGGGAATAAGAGTGACACATCATCTTTCAAGATACATGTGGGGATTTATGGCATATCTAACATTAATCAGTATAAATAAAATCTCAGCTCAGTTGGTAGAGCACTGCTCTGCAGTCTCTGAGGTCCTGAGTTTGATTCCCAGCACTGCAAAAATGGGAGCAGGACCTGGCAACCCACTCCCAAGGCAATCCCGAAACAGTCAACCATTGAAAACCCTATGAGGGTCGCTATGAGTCGGGACACGACTCGATGGCACCTAACAACAACAACAACAACAACAACAACATTCTTCAGGGCTGGGATTTAGCTCAGTGGGTAGAGCACTGTGCTGCAGTCTCTGAGGTCCCGAGTTCAATTCCCAGCACTGCAAAAATGGGAGCAGGACCTGGCAATCCACTCCCAAGGCAATCCCGAAACAGTCAACCATTGAAAACCCTATGAGGGTCGCTATGAGTCAGATACTGGCTCAACGGCACCTAACAACAACAGAGCCAATTACCTCTTTATGTAATCTGGGCCTAAGCCAGTTTTTTGACAGGAGCTATGTATTTAAATTATTTCATTGAAGGATTGTACAAGTAAGTAGACTATAAGCTCTTTTAGTGTGGCCAGTGAGGTAGTGTTAGACCATCTGTACCAAGTTAGAAATTTCTTTTATTGAAAAGGAAACAAAAATTTAAAGCTATTTAGTTTTAGGAGTATAAAATATTTCTTTTACAATTTTTGAAATATAATATCTTTTGGAGTGCTTATCCAAATATTTAGTACATTTTTCTATCTATAAATAACAATTCCAATAAAAAATATCTCTATTCTACCGTTACATTGCAAGCAGTATCAAGCTTTAGGGGACCCCACTGTTCATATTTCTAGAAATATTTTGCTTCCAAATTTGGTAATCAGCAAAAACTATTATATATTTCCAGGTATTGAATCTTGCATCTTGTTTTGATTCTGTGGGCTAAGGGACAGAAATAATGTTTATATAATGCTCATCACATGCCAAGAACTTTGTGTGTGTATCTGCTTGTAAATTCTGGAAATGGTCTTGTAAAGTGAGACCAGCTATTTTCTCTTACTTGAAATGAAGTTCATGAAATGAGGTACATGAAATGAGATTCAAAGAATTAAGTAACTTGCCCAAAGTCACACCACTAAAAAATGCACAGACAGAAAGTGATAGAGAGATATACAGAGATAGAGATGGACAGAGACAGAGAAAGTCTACTCCAGATCACTTTAATGTCAAGGCTATCTTTTATCTTTTTTCTTGCTTTCCACTATTCTATCAAAGATTCAGAAAAATATTTCCTCCCAAGTAAAATGTAAACTGATTCACTCTTGTTTGTTTATGTCTAACAGAAATAAATAATGTCAGGTATATCAAGTACCATTAAAAATGCTTATACCACCTGTTGTATTTCATGATAGTCTGTGAGAACTGTTTGTGATGTTCCGGGAATGGTTGGAGATGGCAGGGGAGAGTCATAGAAGCAGGGGCATGTAGAGAGTCACTGAATGCATCATACTTTCAGTATATCCCAGGATGGTTTCTGGGAAGAAAAATCCTACTGCTTCTGTGATATTCTGAAGGAAACTTGATATTTGGTATTCCTATTAGTGTTTAATGAAAATTTCAGGCTCACTTTCATTGGGTTCATATCAAGTCATTTTTTTGGTGTTGATTGCTAGAATGTTCATTGATAACCCAATTATCTTATTTTATTATCTTGTTAAAATGTATTAAGAAGGCTTCAGAGACAAAAATCCTTTTGTATTAAGAATTTTTTATTATCTAAGGAGTATAATGTTATTAGTACCTAGTCTGATGTCTTTTTAGTCTTATTTCTACTTAATAAGAGAATAGATATTTTCCCCTTGGGTATATTTTCCTTATTTATATGCCTTCATTTTGGAAATGTATGGATAAGAGTAGTCATTCACAATTCTTGGTATATGGAATATTGGAATTGGAATATGGAATTTCATACAGGTATAAAATTAACTAGATTATATTTATGAGACATTAGTAGAGGCTCATAACTCTTAAATGCCTGCAGCCTTACCACTGTGGCACCAGATCCCATTGGATCTCAGAAGCTAAGCAGGGTTGGACCTAGTTAGTACTTGGATGGGAGACCGCCTGGGAACTCCGGGTGCTGTAGGCTTGGGAGAAGGACCTAGCAACCCACTGCCAAAAAACAATCTGCCATTGAAAATCATAAAGATAGCAGAGAAGCACTGACAATAATGTTTTGCCTGTTGTACATAGGGTTGCTATGAGTCGGACACGGACTCCACAACACCAAACAACAACAACTCAAATAATACCAAAAAATTGTTTTAAGCCTACTAGGTGCTTTTCTAAAAAGATTAATTCATATGTAATCTCTTATTTATGTTTACTTCTATAATGGGATTGTAAAAAGATTGTGCCTCAGTGAATTTTCATTTTATATTCTTTGTAAAAATCAATTTTATCTAGTAATAGCAAACTGCTTAGTGCATTACTTCACAGATTTATTAAGAGATCTACTTAGGCACACAGAAAATCTGACAACAAAAATTCATCATGGTAAAGAAGTAAGGATGGTTTTTAAGAAAAGAAGAATAAAGTGGTGCACAAATGTCCAAATTTTCATTTTCACTCTAAAATGAAATCTGTTTGAGTAAGAGAAGTATGGCTGGACCCAATGTCAGTGGGCAAAGTCACTAACTGATTTTAGGCAATTCACTTTCTGAGCCTCTTGAGCTTTAGGGTAGTTTTTCCTTTAAAAAGATATTAATGCCTCACTGAGTTATAGAAATTAAATGAGACATTTGTTAAAGCACATTTGAACTTGAAGGCTCTATCAGAATGGTCCACGTGAATGTTAATATTACCAGTGATATAACATGGAAACTTTTGTTATGATTTTAAGAGTCTAAATTTGAAAGTCTTTCAATCCTTTCAAAGCATCCCAAAGTTTGCAGGCAACATGATGCACACCTGTAATCCCATTGCTCACAAGGTGAAAGCAGGAAGATTATGAGTTTGAGGCCAGAACCAGCCTGTGCAACTTGTTGAGACCCTGTCTCAATATAAAAAAATAAGAGACTGTGAGTACAGCTCAGTTGTAGAACACTTGTCTACCACATACAAGGCCCTAGGTTCAATCCCCAGTACCACACATATGTACACATACACACGCGCACGCGTGCCCTAAAGTTAAGCATTTCCAGCATACTGAACATTACACTTATTTCCTGAGTCAAGGCATTATGTCTCCTTTCATTTAGTGTGCAAGGATGTGTGGCTCATTCATCAGCAGATCTTGAACCATCAGAATAAATTATAAGCATTGGCATTCAATGTTTTATTTTTATTAAATATTAAATGTTTATTGGATTATTGAGTCTGGAAAGTTTAGAGTTTTATGGCATTAGTGTCAGAGAAATATTAAGCAAAGTACAGTAAGAAGTTTATAATGTTAGTGGTTCTGATGAAGTCAATTAATATAGGTAATATGAAGTCATAATATAGCTCAAAATTGTAGTAAGCTCATTATAATGTGTGATCAAGTAAGTATAGAGAAGTGGTCAGAGTCATCAATTTGCTTGTATGAACTATATTATCTTTGCTACAAGAAGTGTTCAGGTGTAAATGAAAACTTGGTCCTGACTTAAAAAGGTCGATGAAGCAGTTAGTAATTTATGGAAATGGAGCCAAAACCCAGTCTTGTCTGAGCCTAAAATCAGGGCTCTTTTGTACTTACCATACCTTCTTCATATATATTATAAAATGAGTCACTGATCTACAGTGTGTTAAATGATGGCTTTGTCTTCATCAGTTGATGTATAAATTCAGTCAGTGATATATAACTGTAAAGCATTTGCAATCAGTTGTTTTTAGGGAATTTTAATACACTGAGCAGGTGAGTTATTTTTGAAGCTTTATCACCAATTTTAGGCTATTTATGCCTAATAAATCTCTTAAATCTCTTAATCAGTTACCTTGGTGAGATGTGAAATGATTCATAATGACTACACAGGGAAATAGTCTATTCGCATAAATAGGCTATAAGATTATTGTTCTCAGTCTGTGTTTTAAAAAACACTGAGGTCCCTGCTTTAAGTTTATTTAACACCTTTTTCATTCAACTTCTAACTTGCTTATAGTCTTGTGATGGTAAAGAAGGTAAACTCATCATTTTACAATTTCATTGTGAACTCCTGAAGACAACTATCTATAATGTATTCATCCTGGTATCCTTGTGCCTGGCCTCAGTTCTTGAAAATAATAGGCACTCAATAAATATTTGGGTATGAATGATTCATGGATAAATATAAACTGGTGTATGCCAGGGTCATTTAACAAGCCACTGTTGTAATGGGTACAAAAAACTTACTTTTTTATTTTCTATCTACTGGTACATTCTGTGATTGATTTATTCACTCAAGAAGAATTCATTGGACACATCTTATGTGTTCAGCACTTTCCTGGATACTGGAACTGTATCATCAACAAAACTGAAAAGAAACAAAACAAACAAAAATACAACCTTTTGCCTTTATGGACCTTATCTTTTATTTCAGCTAAACTTTTGTTGTTGTTGTTAGGTGCCATCAAGTCGGTATCCGACTCATAGAGACCCTCATAGGGTTTTCAGTGGCTGATTGTTTCAGGATTGCCTTGGGAGTGGATTTCCAGGCCCTTCTCCCATTTTTGTGGTGCTGGGAATTGAACTCAGGACCTCAGAGACTGCAGCGCAGTGCTCTACCAACTGAGCTAAATCCCAGCCTGCTAAACTTTTAAATCCTTTAAAAATAATAAAAAAAAAATTTCCAAGAATTAATTTATCATCATCATTTAAAAATAGATCACTTTAATAAACTTAATGAAAACTTTCACAAAACACCCAAAAGTCTATGAACTGAGATTGAATGGAATTTTGTAGAAGATGCCAAATATAGTGATAAGATTAGTTTCCACCCAATATTCATTATTATCTTTAAAAAGTCAGAGAGATAAAAATCATGCTTTACTTAATAGTTTTCAACTCTGATTTATAATATATTGGCATTTCAAATACTACTAATAAAAAAGTAGAAAATAATAAAGAAACATTGAGACAATGGGAAAAATGACTACTGGCAAAAGATACTAACTATGAAGATGATGCAAAATATGGCATTGAAGTAGATTTTCATGTTATCTATCAAACTATGAAGTAAAAAATGAGGATGTCCCCAAAATGAGAAGGAGTAATAGTTTGACTAGAGCATTCACTACTGCCAGTAATGCTCCTCATGATGTTTATGAGGGGCACTCAATTTATGTATGTAACTTATTTTTTATTTGTTTGAACTGGCTGATGAGTTTTCTTATTACTTGACAATTAGCTCCTGATGTGCAACTCACTAGAATGTGTAATTATGTAGGATACTGGAACTAAAATATTTCTCTTAAAAAGTTATACATTTTAAAACTTCCCTTGCAATCTTTTCAAAGCACGTGAAATATAATATTTTTAAAATTCAAATGTAGGCAACTCTTAGCCTCTCAATTTATCAAATATAAAACTTCTTTTTACCAACTGGGATACTAATAAGCATTGGATTAGATCTCACTCTGAAGGCATTTATGCTTTAATAGGAGAAATAATTAAATGATCCTCTACAACAATAATCTAGAAAAAATTTGGTCATTTAAGCTATTTTGTTACATAAATGTCCATATCAAGTGTTAATTGTGTTAACAATAAAGTAAAATTTAAAATAAAATGGAGCAGATATTAGGCTTTGAATTACCCACTGACCCAACCACTTACATGAAAGATGATTCTCTGTCACAATTTTATCTTAACAAACACAAACCCTTTCCAGATAGCTCTGGTAAAAGGGACTTGCTAGAATGACATATGTGGGATACAATTATGTTCCAGGAATTTACCTGGTGTATCTGTGACCATACTCTCTTTGCCATAGTCTCTGTGGACCTTATTTCCCTCTTTCATTCTTTCTCTGAATGTACTTCATCTCCATCTTTCTGCCTTCATGCTGCTTCTTCCACGACTCAGTGGTCCCCAAAGAGTAATTTCTATAGACTTTCCAGATTGACCATCTAAAGCTGAGTTCCTCTCTGTGAACCTTATTCAATTTCCGGAAAGAATCTAATTGGTTCACCTGGAATCAGTTATTCATTCATAGCTCAAAAAGGAGTCCTGAGAACAGTGGAGTTTTGTGGTACCTACATAAGATCCTTCTGTAGCAGTGGGTACCTAGGAAGGAGCTGAGGAGCCATAGAATACTGTCAGCCTCTGCATCATAATGGGCATGTCAGAATGTGTCCATAGGGATTATAGGCAAGTGGGCATTTGTGGTTTACTTTGGTGCTTTTTATGTAATAAACTGAAAGCTTTATTTTTGTCAGTTTGTGCTCCAAATGGCAATGGAAACCAACCAATAGTTACATTCCTAAATCATAAAAATGTCATAGAAGATTCACGGCATGTATTTAATATGCACACTTATAATACCTGTATATAATAAATTGCTGATGGAATTTTTAATTCAAATGTCCAGTGGAGTTTACACTTTTTCAAACATCATAGCATTTCAGTTGCTAGTTGCCTCCTCTAAAATCTCTTTTACATCAAAAATTTCAAGGTAATTCGTTTTTGAGAACTAAAACTAGGATATGAGTAATTTTACTTTTTTTACATTCTTAAGTTTAGTGTACAGTTGTCCCTTGGGATCCATGACAAATTGGTTCCAAGATCTCCTTCTGTTGCCAAAATCCTTGGATTCCAAGTCCCTTATGTAAAATGTCATAGTAGTTTTGTAAAACGTCATAGTAGTTTTGTAAAACATACATAAATTCTCCTATGTGTTTTAAATCATCTCTAGATTACTTACAGTGCCTACTACAATGTAAGTACCACGTAAATAGTTATCAAGTATGGTTTAGGGAATAATGACAAGAAAAAAGTCCATATATGATTAGTACAGGGCAATTTTAAAAACAATATCCTTGATCTAACGTTGGGTGGATTTACATGTGAGGAACCCAGAGGTACTGAGGGCCAACTACATAAGCTTTGATGTGTAGACCTGGAGTTAGACATACTGCTATGAAAGAGGACTTTATTTCCTTCAGTCATTGTTGACTTATGTTCCTTATCTTTCTTTACTAGTTGTTTGTTTGTTAGGTGCCATCAAGTCAAATCCAACTCATGTTGATCCTGTGTATAGCAGAACAAATCACTACCCAACATTGTGCCATACACATGATCTTATTTTTATGTTTGAGCCCATTGTTGCAGACACTGTATTTCTTCACATTTTGATTCATGCCACATTAGCAAAAGGAGGCCCCAGGGGCTTCACTCCATTCCCATCATTAAAGTCAACTCTACTTTGAGGAGGCAACACTTCCCCTGGCATTTCTTGAATGTCTTCTAGCCTGGGGAGCTCATTTTCCCACACTGTATTTGGTAGTCTCTGCTATTCATAGGGCTAATTGTTTTGGGAGTGGACTGCTGGGTCTTTCTCCCTAGTCTGTCTTAGTCTGGAAGCTCAGTTGAAACCTACACATGAGTTGCCCTGCTGATATCTGAAATAGTAGTGGCATAGCTTTCAGCTTCACAGCAACATGAAAGCCCCCACAGCATGACAAACTGACAGACATGTGGAGATCCTTTAGTAGAACCAGGTAAAATTATTTAAGACTTCTCATTTTAGTTCCAATAGTCTAAATTTCCAACTAACATAGAAACCCAATAATTCAAGTCCAACTAAAAGCTCAATGATGGGATGAGGCTACTTGGCATTTTTAAGTATTAAGTTATGTATTAATAATTTTTATTACTTCTATTGTGCAAAGCACTAATTGCTGGAGACATAGGGGTGTTCCTTGTTCTTTCTTCTTATTCAGTGGCTTGGTTAAAAGGTAGGGTGGGATAAAAATGGATTTATTTCACTTTTGCTATTGAGTCCATTGTTCCTGCTCATTTTCTGGAATTTTTTGAATCCAAATATAAGTTTCTTTGTTTCTGTTCTATATATTCTCATCCATAAGAAATTTGCTTCTATTGGGATGTTCATTTGTCAACTTTTTTTTAAAGAGATGAATTAACTGCATACTGATTTATTGTACCTTCTTGCACACATTGTCTATAGTGCGTAGAGAGATTCTTGAGCCAAGAATTTCTACTGAATAGTGTTAGAATCTTGATACATCTATTGTGTGAAATGATGTATAAATTCTCATTCAATTTTAATAGTCATTCAGTCAAATATAAACACAAGGGCACTTTTATAAATTCTTATGGCTTTCTTCATTGTTCCTTTGACTTTTACCAAGGACTTGGAGTACTACTAGGGTCTACTGCTATATCCATATTACCTAAAATTTAGATAAAGTCAGAATTGAAAAGAATATACTGCATCCATTTAAAGATATTCTTAAGGTAAAATCCACATGCAAATAGAAGAGTGTCTGAAAGTGAGGAATGGTGTTAGTGATTGTAGCCACTGTCCTTTCAAACCTTTCTGTCTCTGCCCCAAGAAAAAAGGAAACCTGTCCTCTTTCTTGCATTTTTTCCTCCTAGACAGTTCTTCAATACAGTGTAATTTGAGCATTGTTTGTATGATGTGAGGCTGCTGAAAATACTTAGGCTATCCTTAAACTCAGGCTAGGATTTTTCCATAAACCCTTTGCCAAATCAAGTTCAGGAATATTCCAGCCATCAGTAGAGTTGTAGGATTACATTCTACTATAGCAACAGAGCTTATAGCCATAGCCCTGTGGCATCCGATCCCATTAGATCTCGGAAGCTAAGCAGGGTTGGGCCTGGTTGGTACCTGGATGGGAGACCACCTGGGAACACCAGAAGCTGTAGGCTTGGGAGAAGGACCTGGCAACCCCCTCCCAAAAATCAATCTGCCATTGAAAACCCTATCACAGCAGAGCAGCATTGACAATAGTGTTTCCCGTTGTACAGAGGGTCGCTATGAGTCAGATACCGACTGGACGGCACCTAACAACAACATAGCAACAGAGAGATATTCTGCAGAACTGAAGCAGGTAAGAAAATCCGTAGTCATTAACAGGTTTCATGATACCCAATTAAGAACTTGTTTTATCTCAGTTTTCCAGAGTTGATCATTTTTGGTAAAAGTGCCACCACAAGAATGTCAATTGATACTGATGTTGTCACAGAAATTAAGATATGAAATGAATGGAAGTTTGGATTTATTTATTTATTTATTTATTTATTTTGTGGTACCAGGCAGTTGAATCTAAGGCCTCATGCATGCTTTTGGAAGTTGCAACACTGAGCTGCATCCCCATCCCACTTTTTACTTTTTAAAAAATTTTTTATTTTGAGACAGTGTTTCTCTAAGTTATAGAGGCTGTTTCTGGCCTCATACTTACAATCCTCCTCCCTCAGTTTTCCCAGTCAGTAGGGTTATAGGCATGCACCGTGGTGCCTGGCTCATTTCTTTTATTTATATGTTCGGTTAGAAATGTATTTTGAGTGCCTTTCATATATAGGTGGCAGTGGCATGGGGAGATATGGGACATATTTCTTGGTTTTACTTTTTCTTCCATGTAATGATGTGACCCACTGCAAAAAAGGACAACAAATTCTCTCCCTCTCTGTATTGATAGTGATGTTACATATCTTTCTTTCCCAAGTAGGTTGCTCTGGCCAATGGAACATTTTAAAAAGTGGTTTTAGCAGAGTTCTGAAAAGCACTTACAGAATAAAGCTTGCCCTCTTGATTCTTTTAGTATTCAGTATCTATGGGAAGAAGTACAGGCTAGCCTGGTGGATGATAAGTATGTGGCCCAGTCACCAGACAGGTCCCACACCTGTCAGCGAAGGCGTCTGCAACCAGCAGCCCTGTCTCCCTCACTAATGTCCCTCAAATGCATGCACTATCTGAAGCGAGGTCGGAGGGACTCAACCCAGGCTAGACAAACCACTGGGCAGAATCTGGAGCCAACAAAATGCTTGTAGTTAGGCATTGGATTTGGGGGTAGTTTATTAAACAGTAAGAGTTAACTGATATAGGAGATGAAAGCAATCCACTTGTAAAACGTTTTGTGTGCCCTCGAGGTGGGTACAACTCATAGCGACCTTATGTACAGCAGAAGGAAACACTTCTCGACACTGTGCCATGCCAGGCACTATGTCAGGGCATCTCTGCTATTCATGGAGATTTCAAAGGCTGATTGTTTCGAGATTATTTCAGGAGTGGGCTGCCAGATCCTGGTGGTGTTGGGGATTGAACCCAGAGCCTCAGCACAGAGCTGCATCTACAAACTGAGCTAAACCCCAGGCCCTAGTAAAGCATAGGAGGACAGAATAATATATGGCTAAATATCACCACACTTAGATTACCAGAATTTTCTGACAGATAAACTTTTATGAAGATGAGAGAAGTTGAGGAAGTAATTTTGTGCTCAATTTTTTAAAAATAAGTAGAATTTGAGTAAGCACAAAAGTCATTATAGGTGAGGAAGGCATTAATTCAGTACAGCTGAGAGGCTAGAGGGAAAATAGGACTTGAATGTAAAATCTCACTTTGCAATAAATTTAGTAGAATATATGAAGTGATGCCACACTTCTTCTGTGTTGCTAGCTTTACCTCTAACCCAGGTCATTGGTGGTGGCAGCTCTAAAAAGAAAAGAGAAAGTTTATATTCAGATGTCCCTGATTTTTATGTTGACTGAATCTGCCTTTAGTTTCAAGTCTACAATCAAAAGAAGTTGAATTTTGTTGCCATATTTGAATGAGGCCTAAGAAATGCACCTTTGGAAATATAAGAATTTCTTATTTTCACTAAAATAATATTGAATGTCTTTAAAATGTGTCTTCATATTTCAGTGTAGGAATCAGAAGTGCGTATGTGTGTATATATATACATATATACATATACATATATACATATATACATACATATATACATATACATATGTATATGTATATGTTTGTATATATGTATATATGTATATATGTGTGTATATATGTATATATGTATGATTGTGTATTTTACATATAAACATATATATATAATCCTGATATTACTCTTAGCCCTTTTATCTCATAGTGCACAAAGTATTATTTCTCTGTATTAAAATAATAAACCCATAATTTTACTTTTAGATATATGAAAAGATTGTGCTGAATTGAGTTATTGTAACAAATCATGAGGCATCTAATCAAAATTGTCATAACTTGTCTTATTAATAGTACATGTGTATGAACTAAAATTTCAATGAATATGCTCTTTCTTTCCACTGAATTCAAAATATGCTGGTTAACAGCCACTTCTCTTTCAGACCATGGTCAAAGAACCTTTCCTCAGCAACGTTCTAATTATAACCTTGGTCAATTTCAGTTTTTACTATGGCTTTTCATAGACCTGTGCTCATTATCTTTATGTTGTTGTTGTTGTTAGGTGCCTTCGAGTCGGTATCCGACTCATAGCGACCCTCATAGGGTTTTCAATGGCTGAGTGCTTTGGGAGTAGATTGCCAGGTCCTTCTCCCCATTATCTTTATAGAACTTCTTTTAGTGCAGATTTGCACTTCCATGGAGTGATATTTTTTCTCCATTGAATTGCAAGCTCTTTGATAACAATGAGCAAGTATCTTTAGGATGGTTATTTTATCCTCAGCATAGAGCTCAGTGTCTGGGATCTAATATGCATTGAAGAAATATTTGTTCAAAGAGTGAGCTAATAAAGATATGACACTTTTATATGCATGAGGTCTCAGTTTGAACACTTATGATATAAAGCACTGAGGAGTAGTTTTTCCAGGTAGAGACAGTAAGTGAGGTCCTAGATGGGAAAGAATTTAATTGAATCAAGAAACAGACCAGCAGGAACTAGAGCTTGGTGGTCCACATGGAAAGATGGATTTAAACAGGAAGTTAGGGCACAAATCATATAAGGCCTTCATTGTCACAGTAGAGAGGTTGCATATAGTTCTAAACATTAAGGGAAAGAACTGGAAACTTGTAAACAGCATAACAGTGAAATATATATTAAGGTCACTTTTGGTGCTGTGCAGGAGGCTGCAAAGAAATGGGAAGGAGTCGAATGTGTAGAGGTGGAGAAAACAGTCTTGTGACACTTCTAAGCAAGACATTAAAAAGATGTAAATGGGTATACTGTTCAAGGTCTCATCAAAAGAAAGCTGGAATGGCTTTATCAATGTCAAAGAAAGTAGATCTCAGGAAAAGGGAAAATAGGAAAATAGAAACTTTCTATAATGGTAAAGAAATCAATTCATCAAGAGGACATAAGAGTACTTAATATGTCTGCACATACTGACAGAGCCACATAGCATAAGAAGCAAAACTATGGAGAACTGCAAGGAAAAATAGATAAGCCCATAACTACAACTAGAAGCTGCAACACTCCACACCCAATAGTGGATAAAACAAGTGGAGAAAATCAGTAAGCGTGTAAAAGACTCCAACAAACTATAATTTAAAATGATTTGCTTGAATACTTCTGCAAATGACAAAGAACACACACCCAGAACACCCATCAGGAGGGACCATAGGCCGACCCATGAGACATTTCTCATTAAATTAAATAGGAATGAAATTCATGCCAAGTATGATCTCTGATTGCAAAGGAATTAATCTAGAAATTAGTGTAGAATAGTATCTTGAACTTTGGCACCTATTTTAAGATTAAACAACACATTTATAGATAATCTGTATTTCAAAGAAACATTAGGAGGTATTTTGAGTAGACTGAAAATGAAATCACTATAGACCAAAATGGGAAAGATGCAGCTAAGCAGTAATTAGAGGCATTGCTTTACATTAAATTCTTGTGTTAGAGGAGAAGAAAATCATCAAATCCATAACATAAATTACCTAAAGAGATTATATAGCAATAACAGAAAATTAAACTCAAGGCAAGCAGAAACAAGGAAAAGTAGACATAAATTAAAAACTGAAGGAAATAGAATGAATAGTAAAGAAAATAGAGCCAATGGCAGTTCTTAGAAAAAATTAATGAAATTGATCATCTTTAGCCAGACTGATCAGAAGATAAATAAAGAATAAATAAATGCATCTGAGGATTCAGATAGGTATCACTACAGACTTCACAGAAATAAGGATACTGAGAGAATGCTCTAAGCATCTATAAGCCCATAAATTTAACAAATAAAATGAAATGGGAAGTGTGCTTGAAAAACACAAACTATCAAAGCTCTCTCAAGAAGCAATGGACAAATGATGAAAAGACCAATATGTATTAAAGATTTGAACATATTATTTTAAGGCTCCCTACAAAGAAAAATCAAACTTCAGTGGCTTCACTGATTTCTCCAAACACTTAGACAAAAAGTATTACCAATACTGTACAAACCCATCCAGAAAATAGAAGAGGTAATAATACTTCCAACATTATTTTGATATCAACCTTATCTTGCTACCAATACCAAAGACATGATAGGAAATGAAAACTACAGAACAGTATCTCTCATGAACATTAACCTCTCTATACTAACAACAAACAGTTGGAAATTAAAAATTAGAAGCAATCTAATTTATGATAGCATAAAATATTAAATACTAAAATATTACATAAAAATATTATACTTCAAAGAAAGAAATATAGACCAATTTCCCTAATGAACATTGATGTAAAAATCCTCAAAACAATTCTGGCAAACCAAATTTAGCAACACCTAAAAAAGATCATACACCATTATCAAGTGGGCTTCATTACACAAATGCAAGGCTGGTTCAACATAGGAAAATCAATCAAAGTAAATCAACAAGAGACTTATAGACAGAAATAGACAGAAATCACATGATCATCTCAATTGGTGCTGAGAAAGTCTTTGCCAAAGTGCAATATCCTTTCATGATAAAAGTCCTGGGGAAAATGTTTATAATTTGGAAATACTTCAACATCATAAAGGCCATCTATGAAAAACCTACAGCCAATATCATATTAAATGGGGAAAAATTGAACCCATTCCCTCTAAGATCAGTAACAAGAGAAGGATGTCTACTCTCTCCTCTGTAGATCAGTGTTGTAAACAGAGTCCTAGCCAGAGCAATCAGGCAAGGCAAAGAAATCAAAGGGATACATAGACAAAGAAGGGGCAAATTATCCTTAATCATGGATGACATGATCCTTTACCTAAAGGACCCCAAAAATTCCTATAGAAAACTCTTAGAGCTAATTAACTCCCTCAGCAAAGTAACAGTATACAAAGTAACACTCAAAAATCAGTAGCCTTCCTTTACACCAGTAATGAATAGGAAAAGAAGAAAATCAAGGCAGTAATCCTCCTACTCACAATAGCCTACCACAATAGCCTACAAAAATTAAATATTTAGGAATCATTCTAACCAAAAACCCTGAGGATCTCTACAAGAAAAACCTCAAAATGTTAAAGAAAGAAATTGCAGAGGATACTATAAGATTGAAAGCCCTTCCCTGTTCATGGATTGGGAGAATCAATTTTATAAAAATGACTGTATTGCCAAAAGCAATTTCTAGATTTAATGCAATCCCCATTAAAATTCCAATGACAGACTTTGAATTGACAAAATAACTGTAAAATTCATATGGAAACACAAAAGACTGCATATAGCCAAAACAATCTTAAGCTGCAAAAACAGTGCAGGTGATAGCACAATACATGACTTCAAACTATACTATCAGGCTATAGGTGGCAAAACCAGCATGGTGCTGGCAAAGTATAGGCTTGAAAACCAGTGGAACAGAATTAAGACCCAGATATACACCCAAGCAACTACAGCCACCTGATTTTTGATAAAGAAGCTAAGGATGTTCAATGGAGAAAAGATAATCTGTTAAACAAATGGTATTGGAGAAATTGGATATCCATTTGCAGAAAATTGAAAATAGACCCATATTTCTCAATTTGCATGAGAGTGCATTTGAAATGGATAAGAGACCTCAACATAAAACCCGAAACCTTAAAACTACTAGAGGAAAAGATAGGAAATATGCTCCAAAACATAAGCAGAGAAAAATATTTCCTTAACAAGACTCCAATCACCCAGGAAACAGCACCAAAAATTGACAAATGGGATTATATAAAATAATGCTCAGTATCCCTAGATGTTAGGGAAATGCAAATCAAAACAATACTGAGATTCCATCTTACTCCAGTAAGAATGACCAAGATCAACAAAACAAATTTATAACAACTGTTAGTGAGGATGCAGATAAAGCAGAACACTTTTACACTGCTAATGGGACTGTAAATTAGTTCAACCACTTTGGAAATAAATACGGAGATACTTTAGAAAACTAAAAACAGAACTGCCATATGACGGAGTTATACGACTCCTGGGAATATACCCAAAGGCAGATCCTGCCATCATACCACAGAGACACCTGAATTTCCATACTTAATGTAGCATTCTTCACAATCACAAAGATATGAAACCAACCAAGATGTCCATCAACAGAGGAATGGATAAAAAATTGGGGTTTATATACACAATGGAATGTTACTCAGCCAAAAAATAATGTCATTTACAGCAAAATGGATGGAACTTAGGGGAAAAAACCTAAGCCCTAAAAGAGAAATACCATATGTTCTCACTCATATATAGGATTTAAATCTAACTTAAATGAAGAAAAATATATATATATTCATATGTGTGTGTGTGTGTGTGTGTGTGTGTGTGTGTGTGTGTGTGTGAGATTGGAGAAGGACCTGGCAACCCACTCCCAACGCAATCCCAAAACAGTCAGCCATTAATCATATATATATATATATATATATATATATATATATATATATATATATGATTAATCAGGTTATCTAAGAAGGGAAAATGAAGCAGAGTAGAAAGAAGGAGGGAAAGGGTCTAGCTGGGGGGGCAGTGGTTGAGGAAGGGGGAGGGGAAATAATATGGAAGGATAAAGAAGGGAAGGATAACTATATATTAATCAGAAAGGTCTGTGAAATACATAAGTTGATGAAACTATAACCAAAAACAGTGTAATAGTTGCATAATGGAAATAGCAAAAGCCTTATTACTCTGTGCCCCACCAACATTTGTAAATAAAGGGAGATAAAAATGTTACATAAAATGCGTAAAAATATTTAAAACATGACAAGAAATGAAAACTATAGAACAGTATTTCTCATGAACACTAATTGCATTTGTCTATACTAACAACAAGGGCTGGGATTTAGCTCAGTTGGTAGAGCACTGCTCTGCTGTCTCTGAGGTCCCAAGTTTGATTCCCAGCACCACAAAAATGGGAGAAGGACATGGCAACCCACACCCAAGGCAATCCCAAAACACTCTGCCATTGAAAACCCTATGAGGGTCGCTATGAGTTGGACACAACTCAATGGCACCTAACAACAACAACAACAACATACTAGCAACAAAAGCTTGGAAATTAAAAAATGAAAAACAATGTGATTTATGATAGCATAAACATATTAAATACCTAGGAATAAATTTAATCCTGTGCTCAGGATCAATATATGGAAAACTACAATATATTCATAAGGAAAATTATTTCATAAGAACTAAATAATGCCTGGATGCAATGGCACAGGCCTGTAATCCCAGCTACTTGAGAGACTGAGGGAGGAAGATCACAGATTCAAGGCCATAGGCAACTGTGCAACTCAGTGATACCCTGTCTCAAAAAAAGAAATAAGATTGGTGCTGGGGGTGCAGCTCAGTGGTGGAGCACTTGCCTAGCATGTGCAAGGCCCAGGATTCCATCCTTCAGTACAGAGGAAATTTTTAAAAAGTAATGGAGATATTTCCTGTTCATAGATTGTCATTAGGTGCCATTGAATCAGGTCCAACTCATAGCGACCCTATGTACAGCATAGATACCATGCCCGGCACTATTGTCAGTGCATCTCTACTATTTGTAGGGTTTTCAATGGTGGATTGTTTCATGAGGGGGTTACCAGATCCTTCTCCCTAATCTGGAGCACCTGGTGTTCTCAGGCAGTCACCCATCCAAGTACTAACCAGGCCCGACCCTACTTAGCTTCCAAGATCTGATGAGATTGGATGCCACGGTGGTATGGCTACAGGGTTTAATTATTTAGAACTTTATAAAGGGAAAAATATTAGGCAGATGATAGAGCTTTTTCTTGAAGTTTTATTGTTTATGCATAATTCTTTATACATATAAGGTTCACGGTACAAGGTGATGTTTCTATATGCATATATATTGTGGAATCTACCATTTTAGGAATTTTGAAACATTGTGCATTATTGGTAACTATGCTCACCATACTGTGCAGTAGATCTTGGAAAACTTATTCCATGTGTGTATGTGCAAATATATATCCTTTAATCAGCTTCACTCCAGTACCTACCTCCAACCTCAACACTTTGGCACCTATTAATCTACTCTTTACTTCTAGAAGTTTAACTTTTTTAGCTTCCACAAAGGGCTAAAAGTGTTGTCCTTTTGTGTCTAGCTTATATCATGTACCATAATGTCCTCCAGGCTTGTGCATGTTGTCGCACATGACAGAATTTAATTCTTTTTTAAGACTGAATAGTATTCCATCATATGTATATAACATATTTTATTCATCCCTTGATTGATACTTAGGTTAATCCCACATATGGGCTATTATGAATGATGCCATAAAGAATGATAAAGAATGGAGGAGTGCATATAGCTCTTGGATATAACTGGCTTCATTTGTTTTGGAGATATATACATACATATATACATATATATATATATATATATATATATATATATATATATATATATATATATATTTGTTGTTGTTGTTAGGTGCTGTCGAGTTGGTATCCAACTCATAGCAACCCTCTGTATAACACGGGAAACACTATTGTCAGTGCTTCTCTGCTATTCACAGGGTTTTCAATGGCAGACTGATTTTTGGGAGGGGGTTACCAGGTCCTTCTCCCAAGCCTACAGCTTCTGGTGTTGCCAGGCGGTCTCCCATCCAGGTACTAACCAGGCCCGACCCTGCTTAGCTTCTGAGATCTGATGGGATCGGATGCCACAGGGCTATGGCTGCATATATATATATATATATATATATATATATATATATATATATATGTATGTATGTATATATATACACATATATATACATATATATACATATACATATACATATATACATATGTATATATATACACATATATACATACATACATACATATATACATATGTATATATGTATATATATGTATATATGTATACATATATATATACATGTATATATATGTATATATATATACATATATATATATATGCAGAAATGGGATTGTTGGATTATATGGAAATTCTATTTTTAGGTTTTTGAGGAACTTCCATACTGTTTTATATAATGTCTCTACTAACTTACAGTGCTACCTACAGTATGCCGTTCCCTTTTGGCCATATCCTAGTCAATACTTCACTCTTGGTTTTTGGGAATATCTACATTAACAGGTATAAGCATGCAACCGTACCACCGTGGCATCTGATCCCGTCAGATCTCGGAAGCTAAGCAGGATCAGGCCTGGTTAGTACTTGGATAGGAGACCGCCTAGGAACAACAGGTGCTGTAGACTTGGGAGAAGGACCTGGCAACCCACTGCCCACCCCCCAAAAAGTCAGCCATTGAAAACTCTATGAACAGCAGAGAAGCACTGACAATAGTGTTTTGCCTGTTTTACATAGGGTCACTATGAGTTGGACTTGACTCGATTGCCCCTAACAACAGGTATAAACAATAAATCTCATTGTGGTTTTAATTTGCATTTCCCTGATGGTCTTGATGATGAGCAGCTTTTCATAAACATGTTGACCATGTGTGTATCTTCTTGAGAGAATTTTATCCTCAAGTTCTGTGCCTGCTTTTTAATTGAATTATTTGTTTCCTTGCTGTTGAGCTGCATTTCTTACATATTTTTTGTTTTTATCTATTTAGTCTGATGCAATTTCACTTGTCTATTTTTGGTTTTTATTTGTGGTTTTGGAGAATCATAGAATTTTTTTTTCCCCAGAGTAAAGTCATGGAGCTTTCCTTCTGTGTTTTCTTCTAGTACTTTTACAGTTTCAGTTCTTATACTTAACTATTAATCCACTTTGAGTTGAGTTTTATATGAAAAGTTGGTGTAAAATAAAGGACTGATTTCATTCTGCATGTGGATATCCAGTCCCTAACACTATTTATTGAGGAGATACTTTCCCCATTGCATGTTCTTGGCAACTTCATTGAATAGATTATTGTTTTTGGGTGCTGTTGAGTCAGGTCTGACTCATAGCAGCTCTAAGTGCAGCAGAATGAAACAGTACTCAACATTGTGCAATGCACACAATCTTTTTTATGTTTGAGCCCATTGTTGCAGCCACTATGTTTCTTCTTATTTTGAAAGGAGTTCCCAGGGGTTTACTTCATTCCCAATATTAAGGTGGAGTTTACTTTGAGGAGGCGACTCTTCCCTAGTTGTTTCTTGAATGTCTTGCTCATTAGCAATTGGCCATAAATGTATGGTTCAGTTCTGGGCTCTCTGTTCTATTCTATTAGTTGATATGTTGGGGCTGAGGTTTAGCTCAGCTGGTAAAATGCTTGCTATTCATGCTCTGAGGCCCTGGGTTTGATTGCCAGCGCTGCAAAAATGGGGGAAGGACCTGACAGCTGACTCCCTAAACAATCCAGAAACAATCAGCCATTGAAAAGTCTATGAATAACAGAGAAGCACTGACATAATGCCAGGCATGGCACAGTGTTGGGAGTGTTTCCTTCTGTTGTACATTGGGTCATTATGAGTCAGACCAACTCTATGGCACCTAACAACAATACTATTTTGATTACTGTATCTTTGTACTGGAGTTTGAAGTCAGGTAGTATGATGCCTGCAGCCTTATTCTTTTTGCTTCACTGATAAAGAAAATACCCATGAAAATTTTCTGGGGTCCGCTCTGGCCCGGCAAAAGACCACAGAGCTTCACCACAACACCAGTACGCTCGGGGACCCTCTGGGGTGGGCAAGAGCTGGTCGGTGGCGCCAAAAAGGACCTCAGGAGCCTTTTTATATAAAAGAAACAGGAACTTTATTAAGCTGCTCCATTGCAGCAGAGCCTAATACTTTCTAGCTTACAGCACAGGTTACCGCTGCTATGATGGAATAACATCTCTGATGTCCATGCTGGCTATGCCAAAGGTCCGGTGATGTTGCCTCTAGCCAGTCATCTTCTCCTCTCACCTGCTCCCTCGCATGGGGGGATTGAGAGCTCTTCCTGGCTTGCTCAAGGTCTTCTTTCTTGACTTTGGAGTCTTGCCTCTCATTGCCTTGATTGAAGGTCTGGGTGATCGAAGCCATGAAGTCAGGTGTAGGATGTAACAACTGGAGTCAAGGTGGTCAGGAAGAAAAGAATAGACACTTGGAGTAGTCGGTAGTGTGCATACATACACCCTGGGTGGGGGTGTGGACCAGAGTGCAACCAATCAGAGAGCAACTCTTGCCAGGAGGAGCAGCTCTCCGTGTGAGGGCCTGGAAAAGTGCACTTAGGACTGGGGGGTTAGGTGCAGGCTGGACCAATCACTGAGCTCTCCTTAATAACTAATTGGATAGCTCTGGGAGGCCAATCAGGCTGAAAAAGGCCACACCAGAGCTGGGCCGTTTGAGGGCCATCATAAATCACTTGATGGGAGAGGTAATAGGTTAAGGAGAGACTGCAGGTGACACGTGAACTGGGACTTAGGTAGATTAGCTCTTAGGGAGTCAAATAGGTTCCAGTCTAGATTCCTGGGTTAAGGGTAACCAAATGTGGCAGAAACAGGGCAGGATCTGGGGAGGGCTCAGACCTCACCCCAGATCAAGTGGGCCTCAGCCTTGGCACACTCCCAGTTCACCTCTGGGGTGTCCGGATAATTCCCTACAAAAGTGTATACTTGATTCATTGTTACTTTCTCATTATGTTGCATAGTACCTACAATCAAGAAATGTCCTAAGTGATAACATGTACAAAGTTCTTGTAACAGTTTCTAAATTCTTATTTTTTATTATTGAACTAATTGGTGGTTTTCTCAGATGATCTGTTTTTCTGCTCTGCATTTTCTAGCAGGCTTAATGGCTATCTTTGATGTCGCTATGGATACTATTAAGTCTGAAAATTATTAGTGTCCTTCATAGTCCAATTTTAAATTGAATGTGATCTGTAGGGTAGGGACTATTTTTAAATTGGAATTGCTGGAGACAAACTTTCCAGCCCTATTGAGGAACATCTTTGCCCTTTTGCATGATAGCTAGAGGGTAAATGACAAAATGCCTCTAGCATCACACATGAAGCTGCTGAGTAATTTTTTTGTAGTTATATCTTCTTATCAATAATAGTGTTCTTTTAGCGATGAGGGTGAAGTCCATGAACTGGAAAAATTATAATGACAATGTATCATAGTACTAGTAATTATGTAATTTTTCCTATGGCTAACACAGATTGATTTTATATGTTATTCCTAATACATCCTTTTCTGTGAGTACTAATCCATGTATTTATAAATTTATTGTTGTTGTTGTTTTTGTTGTTGTTGTTAGATGCTGGTGAATAGTTGTCCAACTCATAGCAAACCTACGTTCAACAGGCAAAGCAGTATTGTTAGTGCTTCTCTGCCATTCACAGGGTTTTCAATGGCTGATTGTGTTTCAGGAGTGGGTTGTGAGGTCCTTCTCCCAAGCCTACAGCACCTGGTGTTCCCAGGCAGTCTCCCATCCAAGTACTAACCAGGTCTGACCGTGCTTAGCTTCCAAGATCAGACAAGATTGGACACTACAGTGGTATCGCTGCAAGTCTTATAAATTTATAGTGAATATTAATTGCTGTGTAGTCTTTCAACTTGATTCTGCAAATTGAAAATGTTTTTATTATCCCTACCTGACTGTATTATCCTCCAACTTAAAAGATGAGAAAAAAGGGATTGATGATGATATGGTGAAAATGGTTTTCTTTTATAAATGATGACAAAATTGATAATTTTTTAATAATTTTTTCTAGTCTATCTATTGCAACTTACTCAAAAACTTCTGCTTTCCCACCCTTAAATTCTTTTTTTTTTTTTTTTTTTGTGGTACTGGGGGATGAACCCAGGGCCTCGCGCTTGCATACTCTGCAAGTGCAGGACCACTGAGCTGCACCCTCAGCCCATTTTTTTACTTTTTGAGACAGGGTCTTACTAAGTTATGCAGACTGCTTCTGGTCTCGAACTTGCGATCCTCCTGCCTCTGCCTCCCAAACCGCTGGGATTACATGCGTGCGCCACTGCACCCGGCCACCCTTAAATTCTTAAGAGTGGTGCAAAGGTTATTTTAATGTTAGCAACAAATAAGGCTTCATTAAATTTCATAATAAGAGAGTAGCAATAGTCTTTGGTACTTTTTCATTTCTTTAAATATTTAAGAATAATGAGTAATTCTTTTTGAATCTTATGAGTTTCCTTTTTGCAGTGATATTAGTGTGTGTGTATAAAATTGTAATTAGTATTTCCGCCACAGATGTTTTCTAAAGCTTGAAAAGGCCAACTTTAATTCATTATAAATGAGGGCAAGAGTGAATAAAAATGAGACTTTTTTGATTGTGCTTTTAGGAGAGCAAAGGACAGGGACTCAGTCACATTTATTGTTCAGCTCTACATTTGACGTTTCTCCTGTCGACTTTCTGTATTTGCCTCCTACTCTGTTTCACTACTGATTTGGCTAAGAAGAGATTCATTATGTACTGTGGGGGTGTGTTCAAGAGAACAAGAGAATTACAACTCTTGAAACAATGATGGAATATATCATTTATTGAGCTATAATAAAAAATAAATACATTTAATGTAAAAAAACAAAATCTTTAAAAAGTAGTTCACGTTCCCTGTTTAGCTTGAATGCACCAAGAAAGAAAAGGGGAGCCAATCAAATAAGCATCTTCTTCCATATTTGGCATTGTTATGGTCACTTCCATTAGCCTACCAGCAGAAATGATGCAACTATTGTAAAAACTGTGGGAGGCAGAAACAGAGGAAATATGAGCAATTATACAATATCTCATTCTGTCTTCTCCTAATTGCCTCCTTTCAAAGCATGCTGTGTTTAGTGGGAGAGATGCCCCCAGGACTTTCTATTGTGCTTCAGAAATATTTTTGGAAGTGATTCTTCTGTAATTTAATTACCACGTGATAATTAAATTCTCACAAGAAAGTGTTAACAGAGACAAAGTCAAAGGAAGAAGGGAGAGGAGACAAGGAATGGATGAGTTTACTCTGGGAGTTGGAAGACTGAGAACTGAGAAGGAAAGGACCCACTGGCCTCAGAAAGGAGTAGAGTAAAGGCAAACATTTAAAGGCAGGAGCAGGAGATGTCAAAATTTCTTCCAAGTGCTGCCAAGTGAGTTCATTTCTAAAACTAAAACGGATTCCTGTTGAGAACCATTCAGTGACTACTATCCAAAGGATGTCAACTGTATGAAGATTTAATGACACGAATGACCAATCATTCCTCTCTCTCTCTCTCCCTCCCCGCCCCTCTCTGGCAGTACTAGGGGATTGAGCCAGGAACTCACAAATACACGGCACATGCTCTACCACTGAGCTGCACCCTCAGCCCCATTTTTTATTTTTTATTTTGAGACAAGTCCTCAGAAAGTTGCACAGGCTGCCTCTGGCCTCAAACCCATGATCCTCCTGCCTCAACCACTCAAGTTTTGCAGGGATCACACATGCATGTGCCACCATGCCTGGCTCATTTCTGCTTTAATACTGTGCTTTGAAACTCTGAATCCCGAGCCAACCAAGTAGGTTTGAGCCTACCAGAGTTCCTGTCAATTCTTATCAAAATCATCAGGACCTAACTGAAATGCCTCCAGCCTTCCCTGACATTCTATAATAATCATCTAAAAGGCTCAACATTTATTCCTCCTGCTAGGAACTTGTTTTAATTGTTAATATTATTAATATGTCTTTAATAGAACTTGTCTCCTAAACTAGTTTTATTGGTTTTGTCTCACAAAACTAGACTATAAACTGCTTTATATTTTTATTTTTCATATTCTAAGCATGATTAAACACCCACAAAGAGTTTAAATTAGAGTTGTTGTTAGTTGTTAGGTACTGGCAAGTCTGACTCATAGCAACTCTGTGTACAACAGACAAAACACTCCCACTCCCAACACTGTGCCATGCCCTGCACTATGTCAGTGCTTCTCTGCTACTCATAGGGTATTTCAGTGGCTGATTATCTTTTGTGATTGTTTTGGGAATGGGCTGCCAGTTCCTTCTCCCATTTTTATGGTGTTAGGGTTGGAACTCGGGGCCTCTGGGAGCAAAAACAATATATTAACCACATAAAATACCATCGAAAGTATAAAGGACTATGTAATATGAAATATTATTAATCTTCTCTAACATTCCAAAGATGATGAGTGTGTGACTTTTAAACTATGTAATACATTGTTATTAACTGTACTCACCATGATGTGCTTATGATCTCTTGAACTTTAACCTCCTACTTGAAATTTTGTGTCTTGAGATATAAGCATCTACATTATCTTAATTATTGTTGTTAGGTGATATTGAGTCAGATCCAACTCATAGCCACCCTATGTACAACAGAAGGAAAAAATTTCAAATTTTGTGCCACGCACATGATTGTTGTAAACACTGTGTCAATCCATGTATTTGAGAGTGTTCCTTGTTTTCATTGCCCTGCCATGCTCCCAAACATTATGTCCTCTCCAGGGATTGGTTCCTCCTGACAACATGCGCAAAATATGTCAGACACAGTCTAGCCATCTTTGGCATCATAGGAGCATTTTGGATGTAATTCATTTATAATGGATGTTAGTTCTTTGACAGCCAATGGTATATTCAATATTCTTCTCTAGCACCATAATTCAAAAGCATCAATTCTTTTCCTATCTCCCTTATTCATTGTCCAGCTTTCATAACAATACAATGAAACTGAAAACACCATGGCATGATCAAGGTGCACCTTCATCTTCCATGTAACATGGTTACTTTTCAACAGATTAATAAGGTCTTTTTCAACAGCTTTTCGCAGTGTAATGTGTCTTTTGATTCCTAGGCTGCTGCTTCTGTTGGGGTTGATTATAGAACAAAGTAAAAGCAAAATCTTGGACAACCTCAACCTTTTCTCTATGTATCATGAAACTGCTTACTGACTCAGTTTTAAGGAATTTTGTGGATTTTTTTATGTTAAGGTGCAATCCATACTGAAGACTGTGTTATTTGATCTTGATCAATAAATGTTTCAAATCCTCTTCACTTTCAGCAGGCAGAGTTGTGTCATCTGCATTACTCAGTTTGTTAGTGAGTCTTCCTCCAGTCCTGTTTCCGCAATCTTCTTCGTAAAGTCCAGCCTCTCGGATTATTTGTTCAGCATAGAGGTTGAAGAGGTATGGTGAAAACATACAACCCTGATGCACACCATTGTTGAAATTAAACCAGGTATTTTTTCCTTGTTCTGTTTGAAGGACTGCCTCCTGGTCCATGTACACATTCCCCATGAGAACAATTAAGTGCTCTGGTATTCTCATTCTCCCACAGTTATCCATAATTTATTATAATCCACATAATCAATTGCCTTTGCATAGTCAATACAACATAGACAGACATCTGCCTGGTATTCTCTGCTTTTGGCTAATATCCCTCTGACATCAACAATGATGTCCCTGGTTCCACACCTTCTTCTGAATCCAGCTTGATTTTCCCACAGTTCCCTGTCTATCTATATACTGCTTCAGTCACTTCTGAATGATCTTTAGCAAAGTTAATTGCAAGAGATACTAATGATATTGTTCAATAATTTCCACATTCAGTTGGATCCCCTTTCTTAGGAATAGGATATCTTCCAGTCAGTTGGCCATGTAGCTATTTTCCAAATCTCATGACGTAAACAAGTGAGCACCTCCAATGCAGAATTGTTTCTTGAAACATCTCTATTGGTATTCCATCAATTCCTGGAGCCTTATATTTCTCCAATTCCCTCAAGGCAGGTTCCCCTTCATCCTTCAGTACCATTGGTTCCTGACCATATGCAGCCTCTTGAAATGGTTGGTCATCTACCAATTTGTTTTGGTATAATGACTCTTTGTATTCCTTCCATTTTCTTTTGATATTTCCAGCATCTTTAATATTTAACCTGTAGAATCCTTCACTATTGCCATTCGAGTCTTGAATTTTTTTCTTCAATTACTTAAGCCTGAGAAAAACAGTGTGTTCTTCCCTTTTGGTTTTCTATCTACAACTCTTTCACATGTCATTATAACATTTGATTTTATGTTCTTGAGCTGTCTTTTGCGCAGAAGATTTGAAATCTTCTGTTTAGTTCTTTAACTTTGTCATGTCTTCCTTTTCCTTTAGCTGCTCATCATTCAAGGACAAGTTTCATAGTCTCTTTTGACATAAAATTTGGTCTTTTATTTTCTTCCTGTACCTTTTATAACCTTTGGCTTTCCTCATAAATGATGCCTTAATGTTATGCCACAACTCATCTGGCCTTTGATCATTAGTGTCTAACACATCATACCTGTTCTTGAGGTGGTCTCTGAACTCAGGTGGGATATACTCAAGGTCATACCTTGGCTCTCCTACACTTATTCTAATTTTCTTCAATTTCAGCTTGAACCTGCCTATGGGCAGTTAATGGTCTGATCCATAATCAGCACCTTGTCTTGTTTGGACTTTTAATATTGAGCTTTTCTGTTGTCCCTTTCCATTAGTGTAGTCAATTTACTTCCTGTATGTTCTATCTGGTGAATTCCATGTGTGTAGTTGCTGATAATGTTGTAGAAAAAATATATTTGCAATGAAGAAGTCATTGGTTTGACATAATTCTCTCATACAATATCCAGCATTGTTTCTCTCACCAATGCCATATTTTCTACCCTCTGAGCCTTCTTTGTTTCCAACTTTTGCATTCTAGTCATCAGTAACTATCAGTACATCTGATTGCATGTTTGGTCTATTTCAGATTGCAGAAGCTGGTAAAAATCTTCCCTGTCTTCATTTGTGGCTTTAGTAATGGGTGTGTAAGTTTGAATAATAGTCATATTAACTGGCCTTCCTTGTAGACGAATAGCTATTATTCTATCACTAACAGCATTGTACTTCAGGATAGATCTTGAGATGTCTTTTTTGATGGTAAATGCAACTCCATTTCTCTTCTATCTGTCATTCTCAGCATAATAGACCATTTGATCATTTGATTCAAAATGATCCATGCTAGTCCATTTTAGCTCACTGATGCCTAGAATATCGATATTTATGTACTCCATTTCCCTTTTGGTGATTTCTAATTTCCTAGAATCATAGTATACGCATTTTACATTCTAATTGTTAATGGATATTTATAGTTGTTCCTTCTCATTTTGAATTATGCCACTTCAGCAAATGGAGGTCTCTGGGACTTTACTCCATTCCTGTCATTAAGGTAGACTCTACTTTGAGGAGGCAACTCTTCCCCAGTCATCTTGTGAATGCCTTCCAACCTGAGGGCCTCACCTTCTGGCACTGTATCTGACAGTGTTTCTCTGCTATTCATAGGGTTTTCAATTGCTAATTGTTTTGGGAGTGGATTAGTCATGTCCTTCTCCCTTGTCTGTTTCAGTCTGGAAGCTCAGCTGAAATCTGTCCACCCTGGGTGACTCTGCTGGTATCTATAATACCAGTGGCATAGCTTCTGGCATCACAGCAATATGCAAGCCCCCACTGTACAGCAAACTGACAGACACATGGGGAATTATCTTAGAGTCCTGTAAGATTGTTTGATATTAGTAATAATAAACATCAGATATTTGGGGCTGGGTACAGTGGCACACACCTGTATTCCCAGCAACTTGAGTGGTAGAGACAGGAAGATGGCAATTTTGACATCAGACTCATCTTACATAACTTATTGAGAACCTGAATAAAGATTTAAAAAATGTAAAAGGCTCTGGGGGAAGTGACTCAGTGGTAGAATGCTTGCAAAGCCCAAGGTTCAACCTACCAGTATGGAGAAATCAAAGATATTTCAATACTGGAATCATAAAAGATGATCATCAGTCTAATGCTTTTCTTCAAGTAAGTAAACACACTGAGGTTTTTTTGAAATTGAGATATGACATCTTAATGAATGTACAACTAGAAAGTTTTCTTCACCTCAAGATGGGACCCCCAATGCCTTCTCTAGAAAAGTGTTTGTGTATGCATCCTACGGCTGATTGTCCCTGACCTATTCTCTTATGCATTGTCATGGTTTGAATATAACATATCCTCCAACGGTCATATGTTTTAATGTTCAGTCCCCAGATGGTGGCGCGGATGGTGGATGTCATGGAACTTTGGGAGGTGGGACTCAATTTTGTGGAAGTGGTGGCGGCAGGCCTTTGTAAGTTTTTACCTAAACTCATGTCTTTAGGGGGCTGGGATTTAGCTCAATTGGTAGAGCACTGCTCTGCAGTCTCTGAGGTCCCCAATTCGATTCACAAAAACAGGAGAAGGACATGGCAATCCTCTCCCAAGGCAATCCCGAAAACAATCAGCCATTGAAAGCCCTGTGAGAGTCACTATGAGTCAGGCACAACTCGATGGCCTCTAACATCAACAACAACATGGCTTTAGTTGCTTTCTGCCTCCTGCTTTAGGTTGCTGTGAGGTCACCTGACATAGGCCCTGCCAAGCCTGCCCTGTATCCATTAGGGACTGATTCTCTAACTATGAGCTTTCAATAAACCTTTTGTTCCATAAGTTTTTGGGGGTTGTTTTTTTTTGCTACAGCAGTGACAGGTGACTAATTCATACATACATACATTGAAAGCAATTCCCCATCTTGTAAGTAAAGACTTACATTGAGAATTGGCTTAATATATTATTCAAAATTCAACCTGACTTGACTAGGGCTTTGATTTTAATATCGCATTACATCTTTCAGATTTCCTTCTGTGTTTCAGGCCGTGCAGTTTCACGGTTCAGCAGTTCACTTCATGATAATTCTTAGTCTCTGTAAAGGTTTGTAAATTTTGCTGTGTCAAGCAGTAGAAATGCACTAAATTTTCCTTCAAATTAAGGATGGTCAAACCATTGGGAATGTTTTTAGTCATATCTGAAATAAAAAGAAACTTGGGAAGTTTGAGCCACTGCCATATCCAGGTATTGTGATACATCTGTCTTTGTTAACATCACTTCCTTGAAGTAGAGAGATATTCCTTTTAAATAGACAACTTTTAGTTCTTTTTATATCTTTTTACTTGCTATTCTTGGAAGCAAGGATGGCTGGACTGTCTTACATATTTTGGACATGTAGTCAGGCAGGACCAATCCCTAGAGAAGGACATCAAAGTTTGGGAGAGTGGCAGGTCAACGAATAAAGAGAAAGCCCTCCACTAGATGGATTGACACAGTGTCTGTAACAATGGGCTTAAACATAGATAAGATCGTGTGCCTGGCACAGACTCCGCAAGTGTTTCATTCTACTGTGCATAGGGTCACTATGAGTCAGACCTGACTTGACAGCACCTAACAACAATTTGCTATTCTATACCTGCCCTACTAAAACAGGTGTTGAGGTTACATGTGACCATGTTGGGGATCAAATTCTAATTATATATCAGCTCCTTGCCCTTCTCCTGTGTTTTGTATCTCCACTTGAGATCCTAGAGGATAAAAAGAGGAACACTTACGTAGAAATAAAATCGTGAGTAGGGAATTTGCAACCCAACTTGGGGAGCTTGTTCATGTTTCAGGGTTCTTAATATGGTGAATTCAGTGAAAGAATTATTCATGAGAGAATGAGCATAGAGCCTTAAAAATACATTTTCTTTTAATCTTTTCATTCTCAACTTCAGGAACAGAATATATAAAAAAGGTTTATTTCTTGTTCTTGTAACAGCGTGCAGGAAACTACAACTGACTAAAATCTCCAAGGTAATTCCATCTCCTGTTACCTTAACACTTATGGACCTGTTTCTGTATCATGACATGATTAATCACGGCTTGTCGACTGTTATTAGAGTGGAGAAGACACATGAACAGGTCCAGCTCAGTGACCAGAACATATCATTTGGAAAAGATGGTAACAGATGAGCATTAGATAAGCAGGTGATCATGTTAGTAACAAGGATCTAACAGAAAGTAATGAGTAGGTGTCCCAACAGGTGGTAGAGCAGCACAGCAAGGAATCCAAGGTCAACAGTATGACTGTGAACATATGGGCAAAATAGGAAAGCAGACAAAATTATCTTTTTCCTCCCACATTCTTTCAAATTTTATATGGAAATATTAAAACCTGGCCTAATTTCAACATCTCCACATCTATGTTACCTCCAGTGTGGACCTTGCAGGAAGACCTCGGTATAGGTCATGAGGGAAAGCTGGTGGAGGTGACAGAAGGGCCTGCTGATAAGAAATGCCAAAGAAACCCTGGATCTCTGGAAAGGGGAGAGAGTCACCAGAGATATCCCAGGATGTCCCTGTCCTAAGTCAACTGGGGAACTCAACAGGGATTTGGAGATGGGGGAAATTCATGGGTACAGCGATCAAACTGTGCAAGGTCCATAACAGGTCTTAGGAACAATTTGATCTTGATAATTTCATCATAACTAGTGCCCAGAGTAGGGCATGAATTTGATGCAAAGTCTTAAGCATCCAGCTTAAAGGTCTCAGATCTATCCTGTGTGCCATCAGGATGTGGCTGTAACCATGCAGAGAGTTAGCAGTGGTAGGAAACTGAGCATTGCTGTCTCCTGGGCTTGTTTCCTCTACTTCTTGGATGTGGTCCTCTAGAGCAAAGCCACACAGGAGGAGTGGACAGGGGTTTCCTGGGATATCTCTGAAGCTAACAGCCAAACATGGTGGTGATGCAGGGTTGCTAACTGCAGCTCTGCCGCACTACCCCTGCCTGATGCCCATCTTCCCCATCAAACCATTCTAGCACTTTAACATAGGATGGGCAGTACAAGGAAAAGCCATTTTTTCCTTATATTATACCCCTGTGAATAGTAAATAGAAATGTGGTACTTTTGTGTCCATAATAGAGCTTAAACAGTAAATAGTCATTTCATATTGTGTCCATGTGAGATTGATATTACTATTACTTTCTAAGCACACAGTGCTATGTAACACATAGACAAACAGCAATCTAAAGCTAACAAAAAATGCATGGATGAGAATAGCAATATGATGAATCCAGTTGGGAATAGGAAATGTGCGTCTGACTTCCTTTTAATCCACTGTATTTCCAACTGGTACAAAAAGCAATCGTAAGTAGTGATGGAAAAATATTTTTAAAAATTATTTTTGTTGTAGAAGTTCATTATGTGAATATGCCTTATGTTTTCTGTGTTTACACTAAGTATCTGTGTACAACTGCTGTTAATGGGTTCAATAGTGATAAATTCCAATCTTTCTGTGAGCCTCTGAAGTCATGAGAAATATCAATTCAACCATTCATTCAGTTAATATTTATTAAGCACTTACTATGTGCCACACATTGTGCCTCTTCACTCATTCCTGCTTCACAGTGAGAAAATAACTGTGGGATATCATTCAAATGTTAGAGACAAATAATCTGAATATTTATAAAGAAGTACATTTCAAAGGTTTATGTAGTTTTATCAATTTTTAAAAAAGTATCTGAGATCTAGGGTGAATTAGCTCTAATTTGTTTAAGATTGAAAATGATTTCATTTGAGAATTAATTGACACTCAAGATGAATTAAAAAGGTATAATTGCAATTATAAGCATAATAAATAACATTAATTGTATTATACCTAAAAGACTATAACATTTTTGTCTGCTTCTATAAAGCATTTGAGGTAATTTACATTTTTAAAACTCCTGTAAATCAAAATAATTAGAGAGTGGTCAAAGACATTTCAAAAGCTAATTAACAGGAAAAAATGAGAATTACCAGGTCCCATGGATTTCATTATGGCAAGTAAGCATTTAATTTTTTTTTTTAATATCTAGATAGTAACATCCCCTGTGTATCTGTCAGCTTCTTTTGCTATGGGGGCTTGCATGTTGCTGTGATGCTAAAAGCTGTACCACCAGTATTTCAGATACCGTCAGGGCACCCATGGTGGACAGGCTTCAGCTGATCTTCCAGACTAAGACAGACTAGGGAGAAGGACCTGGCAGTCCACTCCCAAAATGGTTAGCTATTGAAAACTCTATGAATAGCAGGAAAGTACTGTCAAATATACTGCCTGAAAATGAGCCCCACAGGCAGGACAGCATTCAAATGACTGGGGAAGAGTTGCCTCCTCAGAGTAGAGTCAGCTTTAATGATAGGAATGGAGTAAAGCACCTGGACCTTCCATTTGCTGATGTGGCATGACTCAAAATGAGAAGAAACACAGTGACTGCAATAATGGGCTCAAACATAAAACAGGATTGTATATATGACACAGTATCTGTTACAGTTTCATTCTGTTACACATAGGACCACTATGAGCCAGACCCAATTTGATAGCGCCTAACAACAGGTAGTAACATGGTAACCTATATAGTAAATATAATCAGTTAAAAGTATATGGAGCTGGACACCATATTATACACTTGTAATCCTAGTGATTTGAGAGGCTGAGGCAGGGGGATCATGATTTCAAGGTCAGAGGCAGACTGTACAACTTAACGAGACTGTTTCAAAACAAAAAAAGGGAGGAGGGACAGCTCAGTGGAGAAGCACTTGCCTACCAAGTCCCTGAATTCATTCCCTCAGTATTGAAAAAAGTAATACAAATACAAATAATAATAATAATAATATGAACATATAGATATATAATAACAATAATCATCCATTTATATCCCATTTACTAGGCAAGGTATTGCTACAAGCACTTTACATATATTGTATAACATTCTTACAGCTCCAGGTTTCACTTTACTGATAGTATTTTAGTTCTGCAAATTAAGAAATTGAGCTACCAATTTGTTCAGCTACCAAAGGACTGAACTGACAGGATACACTAGCAGTTTGACTCCTAGGTCTGTCCTCAAAAATGTTCCTTCAAATAATAATTAATGCCTTGTATAGATAATATTTTAATATTAAGTATTATGAATTTTAATTCTCAAAATTCAATTTTTGGGGAAAATATAGATAATGTTCTTCAGATGAGTGTTTCTTAAACCCCTCTGCAAACTCATGAGATTTTAAATTATTTTTATTTTTATTATATCTGTGGACTCTGAGTACCTCAGTCCCCACTTACCAGTGATTTTACTTTCCGTAGTTTCAGGCACTTGCAGTCAATAATAGATGAAAAATATTAAATGGACAATTCTAAAAATAAATAATTTGTAAATTTTAAATCATACAGTGTTGTAAGTAGTGTGCTGAAATCTCAAGCTGTCCCTCTGTGTCCCTCTAGGTATATGAATCATTCCCTTGTCCAGTGTATCCACATTGTATACAGTACCTACCCATTAGTCACTAAGTAGTCATCACAATTATCAAATTGTCTGGCCTGGTATTTCCATATTTATAATCTAGTAACCCTTATTTAACAATGGCCCCCAAACCCCAGAGTAGTGATGTTGGCCATTCAGATATGTGGAAGAGAAGCCATAAAATTCTTCCTTTAAGTGAAAAGTTAATATTTTGAGAGAGAGACACAGGCTATATTTTGTTGTTGTTGTTGTTAGGTGCCGTCGAGTCGGTATCCGACTCATAGTGACCCTCTGTACAATAGGGGAAACACTATTGTCAGTGCTTCTCTGCTGTTCATAGGGTTTTCAATGGCAGATTGACTTTTGGGAGGGGGTTGCCAGGTCCTTCTCCCAAGCCTACAGCTTCTGGTGTTCCCAGGAGATCTCCCATCCAGGTACTAACCAGGCCCGACCCTGCTTAGCTTCCGAGATCTGACGGGATCGGCAGGCTATATTTACATAACTTTTATTACAGTATATTGTTGTAATTATTCTTTTTTATTAGTTATTGTTGTTAATCTCTTTTGTGCCTAGGTTATAAGTGAAACTTTATCATAGATCTGTATGTATAAGGAAAACAGTATATAAAGAGTTTACTACTATCCATGGTTTCAGGCATCCCCTGGGGTTTCTAGAGCTTGATAAAAGGGCTGATGGGGGACTACTCTATTTCATTTTTCTACTTATAAAATAAGAAACTACCAGCCTAACTTTTTGTTGTTGTTGTCATTGTTTATCTTCATGTCACCCCATTCTCCTTTCCACTAAAATAACGGCCACATTTTAGGTCATAATCATTTTTACATTTGTTTTCTGGATGTTCTCATTGATTCATTGAGAGTTACTTATTGTACGCTTCACTTGTCTACCACTGGACTAGGTGCTGGGAAGAAAATGAGCAATAAAACCAACAAACTTAAGTTTTATGTCTTTGTTGTTGTTAGGTGCCATTGAGTCAGTGTCCAGCTCTTAGCAACCCTACACATAACAGGTGAAACAGTATTGTTAGTGCTGCTCTGCTACTGATAGGTTTTTCAACAGCTGATTGTATTGTGGGAGTGGGTTACCAGGTCCTTCTCCCAAGCCCACAGCACCTGGTTTTCCCAGGTGTTCTCCCATCCAAGTATTAACCAGACCCGACCCTGCTTAGCTTCTGAGATCTGACAAGATTGGACCCCTGTAACGGTGGTACTGCCACAGGCTCTTTAGAAAGCTTAGATTTTAGAGGGAGAGACGTGATAAGCCACTGTTACATGATTATTTAATTCCAATACTGGAAGTTCTGTGAGATCCTGAAGCCAGGCAGCTTTACCTAATAGGAATATGTCTTTGAGAGCATAATATTTGAGTTGAATAAATGTTGTTGTTGTTAGGTGCCATCGAGTCAGTATCCGACTCATAGCGACCCTGCGTACAACAGGCGAAACACTATTGTAAGTGCTTCTCTGCTGTTCATAGGGTTATAAATGGCGGATTAATTTTTGGGAGTTGGATGCCGGGTCCTTCTCCCAAGCCTATAGCACCTGGCATTCCCAGACGGTCTCCCATCCAAGTACCAACCAGGCCCGACCCTGCTTAGCTTCCAAGATCTGACGAAATCGGATGCCACAAGGCTACGGCTGCAGGCGAAGAATAAATAAGAATAACAAAAATTATAAATTCACAATTAGGGAGATGAAAGAGGTTTGTGAAATCTTTTTAAGTCTTTATAGCAATTACTGCTTCATGTATACTTCCACACATTCTTTCTCAAATCACAGCCCTGTGTTAAGTAGCATATAGGGTATTCCAATCATGGTTTCTGGAATTTAGAATCTGCTTACCTAACCCTGAATCAATTTGATACCAAACCTCTCAGAGTATATATACAATAAATAAGGCATTTGAAACACTAGCTTCCAACTATTTTTCCATATGCCAGTCCCTGGTTTTGTCTCTTTTATATCTCATGAGGAAGATAGTCTGGTTTTAGCTTACAAAGATCCCTGTCCTCTTTCCACTCCAAGGGAGCTTCAAGATTTGCACTCAGAGGTCTCTGATGCTGGCATCTGGAAATATTATGGTTATCCTTGGCCCCATGGCAGAGGAGCTGGGCTTTCCATCTGACCCTCTGACACTCCCTGATGCACTGTATTTCGGTAAAGGACCTGGCTTACCTGACTTGCACATTTTGTTGAGCATTGATCTGGGCAAGTTATACTCACCTCTTTGTTAACAGCTTCTTTATTCAGTGCTCCTACAGCATGTTTGCTATCCATTCTTAATATTCTAACCTTTTAGTGAATCTCAACATGTTACCTACACTTTTTCAATTTATTATAATAGACAATGCCAACTTCAAGTGCCATTCTGCTTTCACCTTCTTATGCTCCCAATTTCCTCTCTTTCTGTTCAAAAGATGGCCTAGTGAACTTTTGTTTCTTACCTCAGGAACACTGCTAAGCCAGAGTCTATTTGCAGAACAGAAATAATGCTTTCTGTCTTCAATCTAGTTCTTTACAACTCAGGTTTTTACTCTCAGGGAATTGCCCAGGTTTTCCTTAATATCATGTTCATGTGTTCCTCCTTTTAAGAACCTTTTAAAATCAGCTTTAAGTAGTAAAGATATTCCCAACTGACCAAGAATGCAGAATGCACTCCTTTCCTGTAGCTCCATGGCTCTTTCTCGTACTTCAGTCCTTGCTTAGTTGATTTTCAATGATACCAACCAGGACCACCCTATTTAATGTTACAACTTACCTCAACTCCCATACCCCAGCTCTCTTGCTTCACCCAGCCCCATTCCAGTTTTCCTGTACTCCCTGGCATGTATCATTTTCTAAATTGCTATAAAAGTTACTTATTTATTGCATCTATTATTCATTGTCTTCGGATATTAGAATGTAAGTTCCATTAATGCTTTCTGTGTACCTACTGATGTATGCCAAATACCATGAATGTTGTAAGCAATAAATATTTGTTGCATGATTGAATGCAATTTATAGAAAAGATTATAAGATATAAGTGAGTCATTTTTAAAAAGCTTTTAGAAGACCAAGAGCTACGTGAAGTGAAAACATAATATGGAAAAGCAAAGCTGAAATGAGCTTTGTGTGTGCACATCCAGGTCATGTGATTGTAATTAACACTGAGATATTACTACAGAAATGTGACTAATTAATGATTTTTTATTTTCTCTAAACAAAATTTCCCAAGGTCTTATTATACTTTGAAAGGATTTAAATTCTAATAAAAATTAGAAGTAATAACAAAAATCTGCACATTGGTGAGAAGTGATTATATTACAAAATTATTCAGTAAATATAATATTAGAGATAATATGTGTTAAAGTGAGGCAGATAAAGCAATTGTTTAAAATGATAAAATTATATTTAATATTTTTTGTCTGGAATCTTATGATTTGAGTCAATTTTTAGAGAAGTACATTCTTTTTTAGTGTGTAATATTTGTATATGATGCAATAGTATGAACATGCTCAACTTCTAGACCTGTGTACAAATTCTAGATGTTGCTTCTTGGTTGTGAAACACTAAATAGATTTTAAAATATTTCTCAATTTTTGTATGCAAATCACTTTAAAAAGTCCCTACAAACTATTTATTACTGAGTTTTCCATTAGAAAAAATTTATGAGATTATTGGCATTTGATCTAGAGGAACCCATCTAGATTCAAATATAGAATTAAGTACCAGTAATGCACAGCTAAAAGTGTTCAAGAAGAGAAAATCCTAAATGATACACTAATGGCCTATAATTTCTAGTGTTGGAAGCAATACAGAAATTTCAAGAAAAGAATAAGCAGAACTTGCCTATAACACAGTCCCTAGACTATTCAAAAGGATTTGATACAAACCTAGTATTATTATTTCACAAATGTTGTTCACATAAGTTGTATGCAGTGCTATAGATAGGAACTGCAAAGGAATTCCTGACCTTTAGGCTTATTATCTAAATAAAGCAGACGTAAGTGAAACAACCACTGTAATTATCCCAGTGAGCACTATAAAAAAGTGAGGCTGATGTGTAAATTAGGAGGTTTTATGAATTAGAGGGTAAAGAGATTTTGCCTTTGTCAAAGTATAGCTGTGTGCAATAAAATGCTGAATTGTTCTGCTTGATTGGTACCCAGGAACACACTGCAGAGAATTTTGCCCAAAGGGAGAACACATCCTTATTGAGTAGGATGCTCAGGTATAATGTATTGGATTGTGTGTTGACTAAAACCTAGGCTTCCATTGTTTAATGCTATAGAAATTTTTGAGTTGTTTTTCTCTTTACACGTGGTCTTTAAAGGGAAAAAGAAGTCAATATGGTTTATATTAAAACATATAGTAAATGTGCATTTTGTGGAGTAAGAATTGGAAAGTCTGAAATGCAACAGAGAGAATTATTAAGCAGTTCTATGAGGCATGTAAAAATTGGAGAATTGTTTAAATGGTGTAAAGAATTAGGACAGGGAGACTCTATCATTTGTTTGAGAATGATTTGGAGAAACACTGAAGCAGGAATGAATGAACTCTTCAGATATGGAAGAGTGTTTACTCCTTAAATGGAAAGAGACAGTGACATTTTTGTTGCTTCCAGGTAAGTATCTTGTGTTCATATCTACTGAGTAGGTTATATTCCAGGCAAATAAGCACAAGACACAAAAAGGGAAAAAAAGGATCCCTGCCCCCAAAGATCTCATAGCTTTGTGTTGGAAAGAGTATATTAACCTGTATCCTGTGTAAGTACAATCCTAAACATGTATTCAAGGTATTAAGAAATGGCATAAGGGGCATCCTATCTAATTGGAGGGGTGGAAGAGTAGGTTTAGGGAAAAAAGCCTAAGTATAAGTAGAGTCTTAATGCCTCCATTTTATGTCAGTAAGAAAACTGAGGTTTGAAATACCAAGTCATGTGTCCTGCGGTGCAAGAGTTGGAAATTTCTGAAGTGAGAATTCAACTTCACTTCTAGAAATCCAAAGCTGTTGTTTATTGTGACACTTAATATTGCTTCCTTGGGTTTAATAATGATTTTTCTTCTCCACGATCTTGAAAATACTGCACTAAGAAAGGAGCAAAGGGCGAAGCTGAAGTTATTTTATTTCTCCTTGTATCTCAGTTTTATGATTAAGGTTTTAAGAGAAGGCTGAAGCTAACTTTTAGAATGAAGTGCAGTTCATCCTGACTCTTAACCTTCCATAATTGACCTATTTCTCCAGGCTTCCTTCTCGGACCTTTCTACGTCCCCAAATCCCATCAAACCTGTAAAACCCAATGTGCATTCTCTTGCACTCTCGTACTTTCAGAACCTGTATCAGCATTTTAAAACTATTCTTTCATAATCCACAAATTCAGCACTGGTTTATATTCTGCTATGTATTTAGTATCATTTCTGTGTGCACTACTTCCCTGACGAGTTTGGAGCTCTTGTAAACATAGATTATTCTGTAACTTTCTCCTTTAGACCCCAGAGCACAATGCTGGACAAAGCAGACATTCTCAATGGGCATCATTACCAGAAAGTATACTGGTAACAAAGTCCTGGCTTGAAAATTGAAGCCATGTATATTGTCATATCTTGGCTACCTAATCTATATCTTTTATGATGGCTGTACAGGTCTATAATTTGTGAAATGTTTCCATATATATTATTTTATATTATATTGGAACAAATATATTTATCCAACTTAGTTGTTATAATGACCAGGAAGTGATTACTTTTCAGCAGGGTTTCAAACCTGTGAAAAATCAAGTTCAAATTCTGGTGGAGGTTTGAGTTAAAATGTAGAGGGTTTGGGGTTCCGTTCCAGTTCAGGTTTAAAACTTTAATCCTATGTGTAGATAGACAATTTTTTCATTCCTTTTTCAATTTTTGTGTACAAAACAAGTAGTGATACAAACAAAAAGCAAAACCTGAACCCAATTTTTCACTGGACTCAGGTTTAAGTTCAGAAAAATTTTAAATAATGCTTAAACTTGAGTGCGCTCAGGGTTTGCATTAGGGTTCTGTTTGAAGCCCTGCTATATACAGATAGAATTTAAGCCCAAACCTGAACCCTCTAAGTTTTAATATACTGAAACAGCACACAAATCTGAATCCAATTTATCATGGGTTTGAAACCCTGCTTTTCAGTTCCCTTGCTAATAAATGAAGCAACTACACTTGTCCTTCTGCCTTCTGTGTCACTGAAAGGCTTGAATTTCATGTCTTCCCATTGGGTAACTAATGTTACCTTGGTTGAAGCTTTTAAAAGGTGAGGTACATTTTTTGGCTTGGGGTGTGGTAATAGTTCCTTTGCCTGAGGCTTTGTATTTCATTAACTGGTTGTTGTCCAGTCTTCACAGAGAAATGGAACTTGTTTCTTGTTGTGGTTTTCTCATTTTTTCTTTCCTAATCGAGGCTCACTCATGGATCTAAGACCCTTTGTGAAAATTTGAATGTTTTCATTTATGAACACAACTGAGGGTACAAAGAGTCCCTCCCCTGACTGGGCTCCATGATCCTGAGATAATGGAGACCATCTGAGGACCAAAAAACTAGTCCTCAAAGGTGGAGATTCCTGAGATTCCAACATCTCCATCTCACTCCCTCCTTCACTCCTCCTCCCTTTTCTCCAAGGAAAAATCAACAAAACAAAACAAACAAAACTCAGACAGAACTTGGCAGAAATATATAAGCCCTGAATCTGACCCAGCCGGCTTAGAAGGCTGCAGCCAAGACGTGTCTTCTTCCCCTCAGCCTCCTCCAAAGTGACTTCTCTGCATCTTCTCTGACCTCTCTCTTTCTCTCTCCTTCTCTCCCTCTCTTTCCCAACCCCCCTCTCTTTCTCTCTCATCCCTTAAATAAACCTGATGCACAGATATTCAAGAATGCCTTCTCTCCTGTTTGTGGACCCTCACTCTACAAGATTTCCCTATCAAAAACGTGAACTTATTTTGAGATTCATTGTCAGGTAAATAGTTGTTGTTAGGTGCCATCCAGTTGAGTTGGGTCCTACTCATAGTGACCCTATGTACAACCAAAGGAAACACTTCCTGACACTGTGCTATGCCCAGCATTATGTCAGTGCTTCTTTGTTATTCATAGGGTTTTTGATGGCCAATTGTTTTGGGATTGTTTCAGAAGGGGGCTGCAAACCCAGGGCCTCAGAGTACACACAGCAAGCACTCTACCAACTGAGCTAAACTCCAGCTTCATCTAGTAAAATAAGATGTTTAAAGTTATGTGTGTCTGCAGCCATAATACCCTGGCATCCAATCCCACCTGATCTTGGAAGCCAAGCAGGGTCAGCCTGTTTAGTCCTTGGATGGGAGACCGCCTTGGAATACCAGGCTGCAGGCTAGAGAGAAGGACCTGCCTTTCCCTCTGAATTAATAATTCATGTATTTGGCAGGGAGTTGCCCTGTTCCCCAATGTGATAGAAGGAACAACATGAATCTCCCTACATGATTGGTATACCTGATGTGGAGGCATTATAGGATGGTTCTGCTTTGTGTTGAAGTGGCTCACCATTAAGTAGAAAACATAATTAACCAGAGCTGCCTTTTATCAACTGTGCTAATTTGATTTAACCTCCCAGCATGGTAGAATGAGCTTCTTGTCTTCATGTTCCCCCTCCCTTGGCATATTTTGCTGTGCTTTTGGGAGGCCAAATGTTTCTTAGTTATAAAGTCTGCGCATAAGGTGAGTGTTCTGGTGTGTGTCACCTCACACAGTGATTCACAGGCTAAGTTACGTGTCTGGTTTCAGAATCATTTGTTATATTCAAATATGATGCAACTAGAAATACCATGGCTGGCATCAGGCATGAGGTGGGCACCATGGCACAGGCTTGTAATATTAGTGACGTGGGAGCCTGAGGCAGCAGGCTCATAGGTTTGAGACCAGAGGCAGTCTGCACAACTTAATGAGACCCTGTCTCAAAATTCAAAAGTAAGAAGAGTCTGGGGATGCATCTCAGGGATAGAGTATTTGCTTCCCATGTTCTAGGCCTTGGGTTCAGACCCCCAGTACTGGAAAAAAAAAAATAACTGGTAGCACTGTGAGTTTTTATATGAAGAAAATTTTGCCAAATGAATGTATTGGTGGAATTTTAAAGGTGGGAATCAGAGGTGGCATTTGAGAGGCTCTTGCACAATGGAGAGCGTTTAGTTGAATTGATGTGAAGGAGGACTAGGAATTTGCCACTTGGTAATAAGTAATGAAGCAGAGAGGAAAAGAACCTTCTGGAATTTCTTAAACTCCTGTGTCTCTTTGCTCTACAACACGGGGACTCTCAAGTCTTTTGATTAACTTTATCTTTAAGGATGCGTTCTTTCCAGGATAACCTGGATATAAACAGCTCCTCTGTCCCTTGGGCATGTTAACACATTGCCAAAGGATGTTGAAGCTCGAAGAAAGAATTACTGCATAAAGTCAAAAATTTACAAGGCATGGATTTGAGTCATTTCACTTGTTAGCACCATACTGTTGATGGCTCTGTATTTGCATTTCTTATAAAGTTGACTATGAAATTAGATTAAATGACTTTTAAAGTTCAAATCAACATGTTATTGAGAAAGAAAAAGAAAAGTTCGTTACTTCTCTAAGGAATTTTTATATCATTTTCCTATAACATAAGAACACAAGTAATCTGCCTGTCTAGAATAAGCAAGGTTAATCTATCCAATAAATTGTTATGAAAATTACTCAAATTGCCTTTGGGTAGATAATTCACATCTGAGGCTTTAGGGTAACAGATATAATTTGAAACAAGCCTACCAAATTCCCAAAAGAGACTTTAGAAGAGAATGTCAGTTAACTAAAAAGTACAGCAGATTAAAATTCCTAACTCACCTGTCTTTTGGGAAATTCATAACACTTTAAAAATTCAGTCCTTAATTTTTTTCAAAGCTATATAAGGAAGTAGTTTAAAGCCAAATAATTATAAGCCTTCTGTTTCCTTTCTCTCCTTTCCTCTCCTCTTCCCTTTTCTCATCTCTTCTCATCTCCTCTCTCTCTCTCTCTCTCTCTCTCTCTCTCTCTCACACACACACACACACACACACACACACATACACAAACACACTCTGTCTTTTTATTCTTCTCATGTACTTCGAATATAATTACATTAAAATGTTTACAAGGGGCTGGGGACGGTGGTGCATGCCTATAATCCAAGTGACTCAGGAGGCAGAGGCAGGAGGATCACAAGTTTGAGACTAGAGGCAGTCTGCGTAATTTAGTGAGACCCTGTCTCAAAAAAGTATAAAAATGGGCTGGAGGTGCAGCTAAGTGGAACAGCACTTGCAAAGCATGCAAGCTTGAGGCCCTGGGTTCTACCCCCAGTACCACACACACACACACACACACACACACACACACACACACACACACACAATGTTTACAGGGACAGTAGCCTGATTATTTGGGAAAGTAAAGAAATGTGTGGGTCTCATTGCTTCCTGTGCAGGCTTTCTATCAATCATTCATACCCCACTTACAGCCCACTTTCCAGGGAACCTAGGAGATCTGATGTATGAATCAACTTGCCCACAAGATCTCTTCACTCAAAGCTTAGACAATTACCTTTTTGCAGTTTGATTAAACAGGAACTAACCATCAGTTTTCCAGATTCACAGTTTTGTCATATCAGTCTGTCTGATTCTCACTGTGTGTGTGTGTGTGTGTGTGTGTGTGTGCTTGCGCATGTGTGAGAGAGTGTGTGCATACAATGTGATGTTTCAGAGGTGGCTTCATTAATGAGACTAATGTTATATTCAATAGCTTCCCCAAAAATAAAACCTGAAGTTCCTGTGATGAAAAGTGATAATCATCCCAAATTTCCCGAGCCTTTCTCCCGCTTTTCACATACTGTAATCTTTATTTTATTGTAGTTTGGTTGTTGTTGTTGTTATTGCTTTGTTTTAACATTGCAAGTGATAGGTAATATAGGCAATTTAAAACATAAGATTTAGAGTTGAAAGGACCAGAGATGGATACTTCAAATCACGAATTCTCTGATATTTGGAAATTTATGGACTCTTTCTGAACATGATTCTATAATTTGTAAAGGTGGAATAGCAACAGATAATTGAGAGTATCATCTGCAATAGCATACACATAAAGCTTATATCTTTATGGACCCAATGCAAACTGTGCTTTTTCTTGTCATTGTTAATTCCTCTTGCTTGTCTTCCTTTGCTCTCCATCCCTACACCTTCTCCAATCACACCTGCATACCCAAATTATGAGCTTTTGGAGTTGAGGGTCTACTCCTATTTTTGCATCTCCACCTTTTCATCCAGCACATGATAGAAGCAAAAATATTTATTATATTAATTCAGTGGATGAATGCATTTATTTAATAATGTCAAATCTAAACTGAGTGGGTTAGGGGAGTAGTATACAATATTAGGAAGAACTTATAATGACTTAATTTAGCATAGTTAACAATGACTACACTTTAATTAGTACTAGAAAATTACTAAGATAGTAATTTTCAAATACATTACCTTAAAAAACTTTATATCTAATATTGTCCTAAGGTAACTTTTTGCTTATTTGTTTGTAGTCTGTCAGAGAATAAAGAACAAATGTCAGTAGTTTTTAACACTTCATTCTTTGTTATATTTGCTGTGTACTTTTGATTATGAGTAAGCACAGTTTTAGGAAATGGATAATTATTTTTTTAAAAGAAAAACACCTTTCTACTTACTGACAATGTGACAAAATGGACTTTTTACTTTCCTTAAATGATCAACATGGGTTATTATTTTTGGCTGAATTAAGCATCACAGTATTTGGAATTGAAGAAACTTTTCTGCATTACACTAAAATCATGTTCATAAATGTAGAATTTGTACTATGTTAGGTCATTTTTGAGTAAAAAATTTCAAACACATATAAGTGATTTCCTCCAAAAAATTCAAAATCTTTTAGCAATAGATCTGCTGAGTGTTCTTTCAAAATGAATTTGTTAGCAGAGCACTGTCAAATGGAGCTACTATTATTAGAATTATATGAATAAAGTATATTCATAATTTTCATAAATTTCATTGCACATCAGAATTAGCTGAATGGCATACTAGTGTATGAACTGCTCAGCTCCATGCAAAATTTTGGAATCAGTAGATCTGGTCGGGGGCCCAAGAATTTGTCTCTCTGTCTCTGTCTCTCTCTGTCTCTGTCTCTCTCTGTCTCTGTCTGTCTCTCTCTGTCTCTGTCTCTCTCTCTCTCTCTCTCTCTGTCTCTCTCTCTCTGTCTCTCTCTCTCTCTCTCTCTCTCTCTCTCTCTCTCTCTTTCTCTCTCTCTCACATACCAGGTCTAAATATGTAGCCTGGGCTGGCTTCAAACTCACTTTTAGCTCAGGCCGGCCTCAGATTCACCATCCTCCTGCAGCCGCCTCCATGTTCTGTTATTATAAGTGTGCACCATCATACTTGGTTAAGAGTTTGTTTCTTTAATAGATTCCCAGGTGAAGCTAGTGTTACTGCTCAAGGAACCCACTTTGAGAACTTCTGGTGTTAATTCTGAACCTAAGAGAGGTCACAGATTACCCTGCTTGCAAGCTAACAAGTTAGCCAGACATACAGGTGGCTCATCACCTATGCCAAAGCAGTAGACAGAGAACTGTCTACACTCTGGTTTCTGGTTCCAGTTCCCTGCCCCTCATTTCCCACAGGGCAGTGATGTAAGGGACAGATGTTGACCTGCACATTTTTAAGGTTTACATCATAGGTGAGGAACTCACAAATTAGAAGACTCTAAACTCATATTGCCTGCTGGCATGTAAGGCCCGGTCCTGGAGTGTTAAGCATATCCATTCCAAATAACAGGAAGGAGAGGGCTTTGCATCCAAATCTCTCCTGTGTTCTTGCTCAACACAGAAACTTATCTGTAGCTTCCAAGGCTATCTGTTATACCAACATCCTTGTAGTACCCCTTGCTCAGAAAGCTTAGGACCATACAAAAATGTAAAAACAACCACAGATAATAAAATGTCCAAGGATAATTGTTTCCCAACAGTAGGTTTAGAGGATATCTTAAAATGTCAGCTATTTAAGGTTTCTAATTAAATACTTTTTTAATTTTCTCTTTATGAATGAGTTTTAATAATAAAGTTTTGTTAATTTGCCTCTGCAAATCACACTTCAGCCATTTTTTCCCATGGCATGGAGCTTTTAGGTACCATGAGGTACTGATGTACTTTCCCCAGGCCATGACACTGGGGGATGGAAAGAGGGTGTCTCCAGAGTCATCTAATGAGGATCCTTGCTCTGCCATTTCTTAGCCTCTTACCTTGATGCTAACCCTTACTTAATCTCTCTGAGCCTCAGATTCCTTATTGATAAAACTGGATTCTTCCTTAATACCACTGTTAAGGATGAAATAATATTTATCTAGTGCTTTGTGTTGCAATTGCTACATAACAGGTTTTCAGAAGTTATGTTTACATTTGACAACAGGTGCAGCACAGTCATGGTGTCCCCTCCAAATCCAGACTAACACACAGACCTATTCCACACCCAGTTTAGGTGAACTACCTGTGAGATTTGACTCAGACACAGTGCTATTACCTGGAGAGTAAGTCCAGATGATGAGCCATTATTGGGGAGTGCTTTTTGGTAATTGAAGATCCTGGCAATTTAAATTAGTCCCAGGGCTATGCAAGAAGTGGCTCTTCGCCACCTGTGCTGCCACTCAATTCAGAGGTGATGGGAGAAGATAGGAAAATATGGTTTCCTGTGGTGCATGCCTGGCTTCAGGAATACTGTTCCAAGGTGTTATTAATTCTTTTGATGCTGAGGTTGTCAACACCTCGAGGTGAAGCATTACTTTGGAACACACAATGTTCCCTCCAACAGAGAATGTAGATGTTACAGAGCTATTAATCAAGGCAGTCAAGCTGAAAGTGGTTTTAAGGGCAGGATTTAGGAGAGAAGGAAACTGGAATTCAGCTATAAGATGATTCAAGTTTGTAGGAGGATAAACTTAACTGAATTATAGAGTTTAGAAGGTCAACAAATTATATGTGAGATACTTTGCATGAAAGTGTATGTTTCCTTTGGGTGGTCCAGTTTGTTTGCTCATTGATGGAGTGTTTCTGAGACTGGCCTTTGTTTTAACTCCTTCCCACCAACCTGGAGCTGGTTTGTCACTTCTCCACAAGTACCTGTACGCTTGTGCATGGGTGTACCCCAGCTTTGGGCTGTGAATGTTATAAAGGTGAGTGAAGCAATCTATCTTCAGGGAATGTACAGGTTTTTGAAGGTGAAGGAAGGTGATTCATCTACTTATAGTAAGTACAACAAAATCAAGACACAGGGAGAATGGGCCATATCCTATGGCTATGTTCATTCACTTGAATGTTATATATTTGTTATAAGCCCAGATTATGAAGTGAAAATCGTGATTTTTACTCTTTCTCATTATTAACCTTGAGCCTGTTGCTGTTGATGTTAGGTACTATTGAGTTGAGTCCCACTCATAGCAACCTTACATACAACAGAATGAAACACTCCCCAAAACTGTGCCATGCCCAGCTCTATGTCAGTGCTTCTTTGCTGTTCATAGGATTTTCAATGGCTTATTGCTTCAATATTATTTTGGAAGTAGGCTGCCAGGTTCTTCTCCCATATTTGCACAGTGTCGGGATCCACCCCAGGGCCTCAGAGTGCACAGAGCAAGCATTCTACCAACTGAACTAAACCCCAGCCCCAAATACTCCTTTAAATATGTTTCCTGTTAATTCTAAAATTGTTAAAATTTTAGAATAAAATGAAAACAATGATTAGCTCAGGGTAAGTACCCAATAAAAATTGAATATTTACTCATTAATCATCAGTATCTTTAAATATAATTAATGCTGTGCATGGTGGTGCACACCTGCAATCTCAGCAACTCAGGAGGTGAAAGCAGGAGGATTGCAAGTTTGAGGCCAGATGCAGACTGCATAACTTAGCAAGACCCTGTCTCAAGATAAAAAAAAAAAGTGTGGGGGCTGGAGGTACAGCTTAGTGATGGGGTACTTGCCTTGGGTTCAGCACCCCATTATCACAAAAAAATAATAATAATGAGAGCTTTTCTTGACAAACACAGCAGGAAGCCTCTCAGAAAACTCTGCTAAGCTATTCACTTACTTATTTGATTTTATGAACAGTGCTAAGAGCTAGGTATTGTTTTTATGCCCACTTTACAGGTAATGAAATAGAATGTAATGAAATGGAGTATTTGCTTTGTATATAAATTACCTAAGTCTGCGTAACTAGTAAGTAGAGCCAGATGAAGTGGTGCTAGCTCATTTAGTATGATAGGCCCTTGACCTCCATTTTTTATTGGCTTGTTTTATTATTCTGTCTCCACCCCTGCAGACTGCTAGAAAAATCAATCTTATATTGATTCACTATCTATTCTATTCATTCGCTACCTCAACAATCATTTTATAAGCCTCTACTAAGTAATGGGCATTGTGCTCTTGGGGATAATGCATGCTTCCTATGCTGGAAACACAATTTGATTTAACTTAGTAAATGTTTATTGAGAATTATCTAAGAATCAGGCACTGAACCACTGTTAGTCTACTGGAAAACTACATGTATAACCAGATGAGCACTGGGTTGTATGGTAAGTCTAGAACACAGGTTAACATGGACTTTTGAGAGCCACAGGGACAGACAGTGTAAAGAACCAGAAGTGATCAATGGCTGCATAAGCTGGATGCTACAGGTCCTGACAGCCAGCTCTGAATAGTCACCCTGGTCCCACATGGTCTTCTTCCTCATCCCCAACTCTTACCCTGTGGAATCAGGGATGCTATCAGGGAGGTTGTGGCCTTTGAGTTGCATCTAGAAGAATAATTCCTAAGTGCTGGGAAAGGCATTTTCACTGGGAATATGATATCGCATATGGTCAGTTCTGGAAAGAATGTATAGTTCGACTTTATTAGCAAATAGTGGATATTTTCAGAAGGGTGAGAAAGAACTGAGGTGGGGGAAGATTTTTTAGAGTCAAATGATATAAAGCTTTGAATGTCATACCAAGGTCAGTTCTTGATCCACAAGTTGAAAACAAAGGTTTTTCCCCAGGGAAATAAAAATAAAAGGGGAGAACATGAGGCTCTTTCGCTTTCTGCTCCATTTAAACCCATGGGATTTATAATGAACAGATTTGCTTATAATTTGAGGTGGAGTAAAATAGGATAAGGATAAATAATTGTAAGAACACCAAGTGTAAATGACACATACTTTTCAATGTACCTGTATTTGATCTGTCCTTGATCATGGACTTTTAGTTTTATAGGTTCATCCACTATAATAAAAACATTTGTCTGCATTAAGTTTTCAGTCTGCTTCCTCCTAAGAATGTAGGAAAGTCTCTGAAGTTTGGATTAAATTAAGAAAATGAAGAAGGAATATATTATTTTGAAGTAATCTATCTTGTTCTTAAGAGTTTGAATTCTTTCTTTGTCATGGGAATAGGATGGAAGTAGGGAAGGAAATATGGGGAAAGAAAAGATTGAGTGGGAGATTGGCTGCAGAATGCCATTGAAATACTGCATTTTGCATTATAGTTGTTAATGATTTTAAATACCATAAGGATTCTTCTGAGCTAAAGCTTTTTTGTCATAAAGACATTGATTCTGTATTCAGGGAAACACATGTAAACATAATCTTTCTAACAAATGCCAAATAGTCTTGTCCGTGAACATGAAACTGAAGTATGACACATAGTCTACAGAAGTTGCTATCCTGTGATCTAATTGCTTTGTCTTTGCATACAGAAGTCTTCAGGGCTGCTTTTAAAAGATTCTGTGTTACTTTGAAGTGTAGTTTAATCTGATTTTGTGAAAGTCAGTTTTGATTATTATACTTCTGATCTCTGTTAATATCGTTGAATTTGTCACATCAACTAGATCTGATTTGTCCCTTCTCTGAGAGACAACGAGACATATTTCAGAGCCTAAGTTGGACATTTGTTGCATGGGGCACAGGCATGTCTCAGAGATGTTGTAGCAGGTAGTTTTTTTTCTCTATTCCCAAATCATCATGTTCTTCATTATTGGAACCAGACTCTACAACTACTCATTTGTTTCTGGCACCTTGCTATCTGCAGAGAATGTAAGAATTTCTGAGGTAGCTTCCAGACAATAGAATCACAATGATATTTGTTCTTAAACCACACCTTAAGCTGCCTAGGATCTCATCTCCATCTTCCTGTTCTTTAAAATATCATGTGTATTGTAATCACAGTTTTATGTAAGTGGGGAAGTGGGCTGGGTTGTTGCTAGGTAATAGAGCACTTGCCTAGTAGGTAATTTCCTGTCCTTTAGTAGGAATGTGTAAGTGGGCTAAGGTAGATCTTTTCTGCTCACTCATATTATTGGCTGTCCCTTGGAAAATTAGGACAAGTATCAACTGGTGCTAATAGCAACTATGAGACCCTTCCACAGGTATCTGGTCCCCTCCCTCATCATTCCTCACTGCCTTTCTAACCTGTTTCTCCCTTCTGTGATTTCTCCTTGCTAGCATAGAGAAAAACTATCCTTGACATTCTATGTGGCCTAATTTTTACTTGCAAGAAAATTTAATAGGAGTGTATGAGAGAGAGAAAGAGAGAGAGAGAGAGAGAGAGAGAGAGAGAGAGAGTGTGTGTGGTGTATTTAACCTCTGAGTCCCATTCCTAAAAATATATTTATTTAAAAGATGTAGGAAGCTGGGCATGGTAGTGCATGCCTATAATCCTAGTGGCTTGAGAGGCAGAGGCAGGAGGATCACAAATTCGAGACCAGAGGCAGTCTGAGTAATTTAGCGAGACCCTGTCTCAAAAAGTAAAAAAATAGGCTGGGGGTGCAGCTCGGTGGTATAGCACTTGCAAAGCATGCAAACGTGAGGCCCTGGGTTCAACCCCCAAGTACCGAAAAAAAAAATTGTAAGGAAGCTGGGCACAGTGGTGCATACCTGTAATCCCAGCAACATGGGAGAAAGAGGCAGAAGGATTGCCAAATTCAAGACCAGAGGTAGCCTGTGTCATTTAGTTTGACATTGTCTCAAGAAAAAAAGTAAAAAGGGGGCTGAGGTGCAGCTCAGTGCTTAAAGCAATTGCAAAGTATGTGTGAGGCACTGGGTTCAACACCCCAATACCAGAAAAAAGACTACATACATATATATACTGTTGTTGCTGTTGTTAGGTGCCGTCTAGTCGGTATCTGACTCATAGCCACCCTCATAGGGTTTTCAATGGCTGACTGTTTCGGGATTGCCTTGGGAGTGGATTGCCAGGCCCTTCTCCCATTTTTGCGGTGCTGGGAATTGAACTCGGACCTCAGAGACTGCAGCGCAGCGCTCTAACAACTGAGCTAAATCCCAGCCCCCCATATATATATATATATACATACACACATATATACATATATGTACATACATATACATATATATACATATATGTACATATATACATATATATACACATATATATACACATATATATACATACATATATATGTATATATATGGCTGGGCTGAGCTAAATCCCAGCCCCACATATATATATACATACACATATATATATACATATATGTACATACTTTCACCCTATCTCTTCAATTTATACGCTGAGCAAATAATCTGAGAAGCTGGACTTTATGAGGAAGAACGCAGCATCAAGATTGGAGGAAGACTCATTAACAACCTGCGTTATGCAGATGACACCACTTTGCTTGCTGAAAATGAAGAGGATTTGAAACATTTACTGATGAAGATCAAAGATCATAGCCTTCAATATGGGTTACGACTAAACATCAACAAAACAAAAATCCTTACGACTGGGTCAGCACGCAACTTCACATTAAATGGAGAAAAGATTGAGGTTGTCCAAGATTTTACTTTGCTTGGCTCTATAATCAACACCCGTGGAAGCAGCAGTCAAGAAATCCAAAGAC